>OZ023143.1:23076817-23104938 GCA_963675895.2 Styela plicata | reverse complement strand
GTTGTTCTTCCCATGAATGATTCGCGGGTAAATCGAATACCTTGTGCTTCGGATCGATTCGAATCATCGAATCAAATCTCCCTGTTTTATTTGGCGTACATTTAGTACATCGGATGTAGTGCCAAAAAGAAAACAGCCAACGGCCACTAGATAGTAAAAAGCTACTACAAGATGTAGTACCAGCAACTGCGCTGTAAGCACAAAACATTCCAACCGGAACTGAACTGCAATGATAAAGTGCAGTGAACGGTATCTGCCCAGGGCCATGGTAAAAGCATCTACCACTTCTTATACGAAATTTAACGCCATCGGCCTGAATTGATGAAATTTCGAAAAATAATTCCATAAGATATATTTAATTCAAAATTATTATTAACGCCCTCCACATCGAAAAGCTATAAGATAGACTGCGACTTGGCGATGAGATCTATCCTTGAATTATACACGATAAAAAAGTAGTTTGCTCCTATTTTCAGAATAGTAGTTTCCTTTAAGGTTTAAGGATACGTCGCTTCTCCCACTTTTTATTATTATTGATTATTTATTTTCAGAATGAGACGTTTCCCTCTCGACTCTTTCATGAAAATTATCTACGGTTTTGGAGCAGCAATGGCCGAGTTATTCTATCCGCCAGGTATGCGATTTTTTGTCACATTAGTATATATATTCTACCTATTTGATTTAAGGTTTCAGGGACTTAATAGTGATATTTCACTTAAAAACCTAACGCATGCTTAGCTATAATTAAATTAATATTTTCTGCTCCTGTAAAACTCCCTTCATTCAAACTGTTTCCCAGATAATCTTAATATTAGTGTTCACCTTCAGAAACTGAGGTTTTGTACATGCAGCTAGCTCACTGCCCTTCTGTGGAGACGTGAAATTAGTCAAATCTGACCCAGTTGCATTATAATTTTATTGAAAAAAACAGAGTGGGCGAATCTAATTATGGAGAACATTTGACCTTATTAATTTACAAAAACCAATCAATTACCGAGTATTCCTGGACTCGTTACTGTAACCAACACCACGGGTGCAGAAAGAAGTGGTTATGACCGAAAAAACGAACATTTTTTTGAAAATTGGTTTTTAGCTTTTATTGCGTGTGGCTTTTGGACGCATTCCTTACGAGTGGGACTAGGCAACTCGATTCGGTGATTTGAATCGATTCGAAGCACAATATATTCGAATCGATCGTGAACCGATTATAGGAACAAAAACTCGTTAGGTGAACTAGTATTTTCATTTTTAACGACGAAATGCAATCGATTTTGGTCAAATTTGACCAAAATAGATTATATTTCGTCGTTTAAACATGAAAATTGTTGCTCTTAGTGCGAATTGAAAAAGCACCATAAACTATAAACTTCTTTATTTTTAACAATGGCGACAAGTTATAATAGTAAAAATGGGTATTTGTCATTCACAAAGAATTAGTGATTCAGTCCGATTCGAAAAAATATTCAAATCAGATTCGAACTCCAAGTGATTCGGTTTTGCCCAGCCCTATTTACGAGGCTCTAAACACGCCATCGCAAATTAATAATTTAAATTTTCTCTAGGTACGAACAAATTGGTACTTATTGATGAACATAACAACTGGGTTCACATGAACGAATGGCAACATTTCTCCATGTATTCCGCCTTCATGATCAGCGGGATTGTCGACATTATAAGCCAGAAGCTATTGAAAGAAAGGGAGACAACTCTGGAGAAAACTGTCGTGGCGATGGCGTTTTATATCACAGCTTTGCTGTTGTTCTTCCACAAACACGGAAAGGTAATTTTTTTTATCAAGAATTAAAATAATTCCTGCGGGGAATCTCTGAAGTGGTAGATGGCTGTGTAACCGCCCAGGGCATATACCATCACTGCACTTTATTAGAGCGATTCAGTTTGGTTTAAAAAGAATTTCCACACAGATTTCAATTGATGATACAATATTTTGTAGCCATAGTAATTTCCGGTAGTTGGTGTCTTTCAGACGCTGCTTCCGACCTCGATTGGAGTGAAGTTAAAAAAACTCTGAAGACACGACGATAGAATATACTTCGGACCTCCATTTTTATAAAAGTTAAGCTACATAACGATTCGCTACCAACAGGTAGATAGGGCTGAACAATTCGATTCGATGTTTCGAATCAATTCGAAGCACAAATTATTCGAATCAGTCGGGGGAATCTGACGCAGGAACAAAAATTATAAAATGAAGCAAATTTATCATATTTTAACAAAAAAAAATCGGCAAACTTCTTCGTGCCCTAATGCAGATGAAGGGTGAATACACTGATATTGATTATCAGAGACAATGTTAACATTGTTCCTTATAGTCATTCTGAGTGATTTCGCCGTCATTGACGTCTTGATTTTGATAATGGATGTGAATCGTGAAGGGTAAAACAAAAAATGCATTCACAGAAAATTCTTGATTCGATTCGAGAAAAATATTCGAATCAGATTCGAAATAAATTATTCGGATCAGCTCAGCCCTACAGGTAGACTGATAGTTCTATGAAATATGCTCATCGGTGGAAATACAAACGATCTAATTTACTGACGTTTAGAATGTCTATTTAAACAAGCTCCATCAGTTCTGAGCAAAATATGAATATGATATGTCCTGGATATTGAGTGATTACCACTAGGGATATTCATAGTGAAGCTAATTGCTCAACCGGTGATGTGCGAACGATGTTTTTATTTCACTATGATATGTCCTGTTCATAATTATGGCTGGACAAAACCGAATCGTTTAGAATTCGAATTCTGATTCATGTAATTTTTTGAATCGAATCGCTGATACCATCAAAATACCAAATATCCCATTTTGTTACTATTCTTTATTGTCTTCATTGATATAAATAAATAATTTATATTTACGAATTATAAATATTGGAATAATCATATTTAGAAGTAATGCATTTTCAATTACACTCTATAACTACGAACGAATTTTTTTTCATTTTTAACGATAAAATACAATCGTTGTTGTAACATGGAAATTGTTGATTTAAGTGTGAATTGAAAATACACTACAAACAATAAGTTGCTTTATTTTCACAATGGTGACAAGGTATTTTGGTAAAAATGGGATATTATTTATTTACAAAGAATTAGTGATTCGATCCGATTCGAAAAATTATTCGAATCAGATACGAATTCAAAGTTAATCGGTTTTGCCCAACCCTAAGTGCAATCACCTTCAGGTAGTTTCGATTTTGAACAAAACAACGAATTATAGTCGATCATCAATAAATGATACTTTCATAAGTTGGTGAAATAAATAAAAACCCGTCGATCCTCTTTAATGACTAATAATGATAAAGACGTTTTACAAGTCGAACTAATAAAATGAGTGTTTGACTTACCCGGACAGGGTGATTCATATAATATACATCATTACATGTTCAGGCCTGTGAATGGGGGCTTAGAATTGCGCTAACCGTATTTCCTCGTCCTAAGAGGCGAATAAAAAGAAAAAGATAGGTGGTAAATGGTAATACTATCGCCCAGGGCATATACCATCCACTGTACTTTACTGAAGCACTTCATTCAGTCTTTATTTCGTCTTATTCGGTGTTGCTTGGAGCAAAATATCGTTTCAAACTGAATGTTGTATCGTGTCGCTGTGAATATAACATTCATGGAATAGACTCGAAGACTCGAAGAGTTTTCAACAAACACACGCGGAAATTTATGTCACTTTTGGGGTAAAATTTACTACTTTTGGGTCAAAAAGTAAAAAAAGTGGCTAATAATTTGGATTTCAAAATTTTTTTTCATTCCCACCGTTCACGCAATTTGGTGGAAGTAAATTCCGTCGTCCGTCACCAGTGTTTTTAATATTCTACTAGTGGTTCACAAGCGGTCTAATATTGTCTCGACCGTTAGGTCGTTAACATATCCTCCGCGACTTTCACGTTTCAACTCTCACGTTTACATTATGTAACATTGTTCTAACGATTTATGTAACTCGATATTAAGAACAAATATTACAATAGTTTCCTTGTTTACCCAGAGCCCACATGTAGATTATCATTAAAGGAGTGCTGTGTCATATTGATCATCAAAAACGATATAAAACCGCTGCTCTTTGACATAATTTTGCTCAGTGATATTGAAATAATTCGACAATATAAGCAGAAATTGGCTTTTGGTGGAAAGGACCGATTAACGGTCCATATCTATCACAAATTTTTTCAAAGAGGCAGTTTCGAATTTTGGAAGTAAACAATTAAAGAAAATAGTGAATCTAATTGCTCAACCGGTGATGTGCAAACGATATTTTACAAATTTCGTTTGCACATCACCGGTTGATCCATCAGATTAACTATTTCCTTTAATATTATTTTATAAATTTCGTTTGCACATCACCGGTTGGACAATTAGATTCACTATGAATTTCCCTGGTGGCACTCAATCACTCAATCTTTAATTAAAGGAGATGTATTGAAATCAAAAATACGGGCGAATTCCGAGAGTAATTTTGCTTGGCGGCATTTGAATATAACTTTATATTTGACTTTTCGGCTGAATATTAGCTGGTAATGGATTACATTGCCATTTACTCATAATGGAATGTATTGAAATTAGAGAAAAAAAATGTTGACCCGGCAATGCCTCGCCATTGCTATATAGTTTAAAAGTTTTATCGTTATTCTTAAATATTCATGTCACCAGAAGCGGCTAAAATGGAATATCTCTTGATCTTAGAATCAAATCCAATATCGAATTAACTATGCGAATTAAAACGTCACAATTAATACAAAGATATTTTTCCGACAAATCATCGAATATATCAAAATAATTTAAACTTATTTTACGATAATTACGGCCTTTTGGTTTTCCCAATTTCGCATCGCAAAAGAAAACGCCTCGAAATCGACTAATAGTTTGTGAATCAAGAATCGAATACACTGTTACAAACTGCAGTAAATTTACTGGTTTTTTGCAGTAACTACGCATTTCCAAAGATCGAAACTATCTTGATTAGATTTATGACAATTATGGGCCGTTTATAGCCCGGACCTCGCCGCATCAGCCTTGTAGGTACGGGCTTCAGAATAGTCTTTCGTATTTTCCGAAGAAAGTGGTAGATTGTTTTACCACTGCCCAAGGCAGATACCGATCACTGTACTGTACCGATCACTGGCGGTTCAGTTCAGTTTGGGATGTTTTCCGTTTAAAGTGCAGTTGCTGGTACTACGTCTTTTAATAGCTCTTTGCTTTCAAGTGGTCGTTAGTCGGTTCTTTACAGGCGTTGCTTCCGACCTTGCTCAGAGTAAATTTTGATAGTAAAAAAAAAATTGGCTAAAAACTCGATTTTAATATTACCAAATAAAATTACTGTCGAAAAGCAGTGATCTTACTAAGCTTTTGTTGCAGTGTGAAGAACATATTTACGACTAATAAGACTATTTATTTGCGAGTTACGACACAAAATTTTTCCAACAAACACAATTTATTGTTCACATGTTTGCGCCAATCCCACATATCGTTTATGAATGGAGAAGGACGGTTAAACTCCGCCTTGTAAATATTATTTCACTAATGCTCTCTTTCTCAATATGCTCTTGACTGAAAAAATTAGACAAATTGAAATAGAATTTGGAGCTAGATAATTTTAAGATAAAAACAATAATATTTCACAGAAACTTACGAAATGCACCAAAAGCTTCCTTGTTTTCGAAAAAACATAATTTTATTTTTATTCTGTTGATTCCTAACCACGGGAAATATTCAAAGGAGTAATTTATAATTTCAAGAATCACAAATATTCTGGGGGGGGGGCTCCAAATGGAGAGGGCACAGCCCTTCTGCACGTGTTCTGCTCCCCACGTAAAACATGATTTTTTTATTATCCGAATTCACTATTAGGATAGATGAAAAAAGTGCCCAAAAGAAGCCAAATAACGAAAAATTAATTGGCTAAGAGAAAGTTCCAGCAAATGTAGTTTAAGTGAGAACATCCCAGAGAGAATGGAACCCCTATAATGAAGTGCAGTGAGGTGTGTCCGCCCCGAATGATGGTGGAAGCACTTTTTGAATGATGATTATTTTCATTTATCTATTATTGACAGGGCGGACTGGAATTGGAAGCCCATGGTTTGCTGTTGTACGCTAACCTCGGTATCTGTTTAGCACTAACACTCGAAGTGTGGAGGCCTTTCGATCAGAAGTTGATTTGGCTACATACATTACTCATAATGCAAGTAAGAAAGTAGAAAATTCAGATATATAAATCATGATTTTGCTGCAGAAGCGTGCGGAAAATAAGTACTTTCGATTGTGATAAACGTGCGGAACATAATAAAATATAATTTAATATTTGTGAAGATGTTTGTTGTTAATATCCCATAGTTATTTTGTTCTTTTGTCAAAACAATTTATTATTATATATCATCAGATGAATAAATGGGCACATTTCAATTGGGCCCATGCGTTTATGCCAAGCTTGAGAAAATATGTATATTTTCTCAAGCATGGCATCAACGCATGGACCTAATTGAAATCTACCAGATAGTTACTCTGCCTACTTGCTGTTGACACAAGCTAATGTCAAAAATCTACTGCGCCAGGAATTCGTCACAGATGTACGTATTGCGACTGGGAGGCGAAACAAAAAATATTGGACAATTATTTTCAGCCTGGATAATTCCTAACAACTAGGGCTGGGCAAATGCGAATCATTTGGAATTCGAATCTGATTCGGATAATTTTTTCGAATTGGATCGAATCAATAATTTCATGTAAATAACAAATATCCCTTTATTGCTATTACAACTTGTTTCCATTGTGAAAATCAAAAAATTTATGGTTTGAAGTATATTTTCAATTCACACTGCATGTCCAAGAGCAACAATTTTCATATTTTAACGACAAAATATACTCGATTTTGGTCAAACGTTAAAAATGAAAATTCTAAGTTCATTAAGTATGAACGACTCACGATTGATTCGAATGAATTGTGTTTCAAATCGATTCGAATCACCGAATCGAATTGCCCAGCCTTACTAACAACCCATTCGTCTCATATAGATGGGCAGTTGGCTTTTCCACCTGGCCTACATCTTGTTCCGGCCGATTGGAGGAGTGAAGTGGGACTCGGATAACATGTATAACATGATGATTTTACCGATATTCTACAGCTGGCATATATTTCTTAACTGTGCTGTGATGGGCGTCTTGCACTTCATTACGTGGTTATATTTCCGGGTATGTACCTTTTTAAAGTTTCTTGAAAAATCAATTTTCGTTTTACTGAAATTCACTCTGAGCAAGGCCAGAAGCAGTGCTTAAAAGGAACTAACTAACGGGAATTTAATAGCAAAGAGCTACTACAGGATGTAGCACCAACAACGGAACCCTAAACGGAAAACATGTCAAATAGAACTGAACCGCCGTGATAAAGTGCAGTAAGTGGAATCTGCCCTGGACGATGGTAAAACCAACTACCACTTACAACCAATTTCAATTACGGAAGCAAGAATGGGTTTTCTGTCGAATTTGCACCAATTTAGGCAAGACCAACAACACATTTTCGTAGGTCACTAATATGATCAGGAATTTTCCATGTGAAATTTTTTTCAATTTCGAATGTATTCGAGTATTCGATCCGTTTTAGACATCACTGATTCAACCTCATCCTTTTATCTCCTGCCATATAGAAAACACTAGTTTGATATTGGCCATTCCCAAATTACATTAAATTTCGCGAAATTTGGCTTCATTTGAACGATATATTTATAGGGCATCCCATTTCGTCCGGTTTTTAACACTCATAAAACTTTTATCGATTGGCAGTCATTGTCACTCATCCACGCAACGTATCTTGCTTGCTATACAATTTATAACTGAAAAGTGAACAACGTTGTTGAAAGCGCCATTTTTGTATAAAACAAACACATATCAGGCGTGAGGAAATAACCATTTTCCGTTTGTTTTCCTTTTTCCTCGCAACACAAGCGTAAATGAACGTTTTCTTACAAGTTTCCAAACGAATTATTTAATTTCAATTCAGTCACAAAACCGCAGACGAACTTTCTTTCGCCAACTATTGACCAAGCACTCATGTATCGCGCCGAGTACAAGAGGTTCATCCCAGGTAGATGCTTGCGAAAATATAACTTAAAATTAGAATAATATCGCGGGGTTTGGGAAATAACCATTTCGAGTTTGTTTTCTTTTACCGCACGACACAAGCGTTTTTTACCATTTTCAAACGGCTACTATGCGATTGCTACGTGACAGATATATTTTCATAAAGAAGTCACACTATTTCTCCCTGTCCGTCAACCGATTTTTGCGGCAAAAAGACAAAGGCATGGGTCACATCATACTAAGTTTCGCAATGTATTACCCATCAGAAAATTTCTGCATACATACTTTTGTTAACGTAAGTCAATGATAGATCGTGCCGCCGAGGAGATATTTCAATTTGATAGCTTTATATTTATTATTGTTTATTTAATTTTGTTGTGTACGGTTTAAAGTTGCTTGCATTCCAGGCGTACAATCGGTAGGCGCCTGTGTGGCTTCTAATATAGAGAACCGTATCTGGAGTGGTCAAATCAAATCAGTGATAACAAAAGATCCGCGGTTTTCCCAATTTGATACAAAATATATATTATTTATTTAATTTCACTGTAAAGCGTGTTTCTAGTCGCGTCGCCCTGGTGAAACAGAATCGACTTTTCCGACGAAATATGGGCTGTTAATGGAACATACCATTCCCGGCATAAATTTTAATTACAATAAGACGCTTTCGAATTTTTTTAACATTCAACACCTTAAATGAACAATGAATCTACTTTGCTATTTGTCACAGTAAAGCAGATTTTTTTTTCCAAATGTTTTAAATTTGTAGTATAATTTCACTGGTGATTGAAGGGTGTTTGTTTTCTTTTCACTTTTATAGCTATTTGTCCTCAAACCACCTTTACTTCGTGTATCTAAACATATTTATTTTTATGATATAAATATGAAATATAAAGGTGTTTTGTGGAACCATTTTCTATATGGAAATCTTAAATGCGCACCACCGTGGAGGTGTGGGAACTTAGACTCTTACTCTGTTGAAATGTTGAGACTGAATAAAAAACCTTAGGGGTACTTTCAACAAAATAAGTGGATTCCTCCCCGGTGCTGCGTTTCAACAACATCCCATACTTGGCAAATGAAGTCAATTTTCTGGTATATTTCTAATTTAAATTACTGGCAAAAATGGCGATTTTACCGCGTTTTTTATGAAGTTTATATAAGGACTTTTTAACGGATCACTACAAGCAAACATATCGAACCTTGTAAAATAATTTATAGATGTGTGTGAAGCAAACATCGTAAAATGGACGCTAGTTAATCGCCGTTTTGCTGCTTTTCTTATATTTTTTAATGAACTCAAACATTGAAATCACACAAATATCTATTTCGAAAACATTTCAACGACGAAATATTTGATTTACATAGTTTTCTTACTAGGCACCTACTTTTTGAACCAGGTACCGAGTTGAATTTTCAAAGTACCTAATTTAAAATTAGGAAAATTTAGCTATTTATCTACGTAGACAACTCGGTAAAAGTTGCTCTAGATAAATCAGATATCCGTGAAACTAGGTAAAAGTACCTTGAAAATAAAGTCGGTGATCTAGGCAAACTGAGTACTTCTACTAAGAATTGCCAACACTGGTGGTGCGTTACATAAACAGATCGTAATTGGTCGAAAAGTTTGACTTTATGGAACTAGTTTAATATCAACAGTAACGTTTTTGCGGGCGCGATGGCTAAGTGGTTAAACATCTTGGCATCGCAGGTTGAAGATCTCGAGTTCCAGTCGCCGGTGAGTCTGGCTCGCTTATCCATGCCCACCACTCAACCCAGGGTGTAATAACTTGGGTAGGCTAAGCCGAACAGGAAAAGATCATATCTTCCCAGCAATCGTAACCCTGTCCGTCTATAAGTGGCCGCTGTTACAGAGCCTTGGGCAGGGTGATCAACTCTGAGAAGTGGCTATAAAAAATATATATATATCACTGTCAAAAAGGCGACTTCACCAACGTTTACCACAAAACAAGAGATAGTTTCATGGAAAAACCCTTTTATTCTATAGCCACAAAAACATTTATGTATTGTAAGAATTTTATTGAGCAATAAATGGAAATTACGATCGTTCTATGCTAAATTTATATAACATTATATGTTGTTGTTATTGGAGAACAAAACGCTTTTCCATTCGTTGCCTCCTACGTTGTTTAACTTCAAATATTTACAATAAAACAGCGTATTTCTTACAATGTTATTACTTTTTATGGAACTCGTGCTCGACAAAATAAAATTCCAAATATGGGTTAAAAACCAACCGGCGTTTCACCTAGGGGTGGGCAATTCGATTCGGTAATTCGAAATCCGAATCATTTGGAATTCGAATCTGATTCGAATGTTTTTTTCGAATCGGTCGAATCACTAATTCCATGTAAATAAGATATATCCCAATATTACAAATTGTCTCCATTGTAAAAAATCAAGAAACATATAGTTTAAAGTATACTTCCAATTCACACGTAAGAGCAACAATTTTCATATTTCAACGACAAAATATATTTAGCCAAAATCGATAGTGTTTTGCCGGTAAAAATAAAAATTCTAGTTTATTAAACAAAGTTTTGTTCCTACGAACCATTCAAAATTGATTCGAACAAATTGTGCTTCGAATCATAGAATCGAATTGCCCAGTCCAATGCCCATTCAATCAACGAATCCGAAACTAATATTAATAATATATTAAATAGACGAAATAGTGTCTCACGTTAGCGAAGTCGGGATCATAGTAATTAAAACATGCATCGACGAATTTCTGGCGAAACAAGAGTCAACATCCGTATCAATATTCAAACATAATGCGCGGTTAACCAAATACAAACACACCGATGAGATAAGCGTTTGTTGACCCGGTGGTTGACCGGGCGTAGCACCATGAGAAAATACATATTTTCAGCGCAGTGTGAATAGTTATATATCTCTTATCAAGCCTCGGAAAAAATGGGAGTGCGCGAGGGATTGATGTTATAGCATGGTTGTTCAAAATATTCGATTCGCGATATTCGAATCAAAAATTATTTTATTCGATTCGCGATATTCGAATCAAAAATTATTCGATTCGAATCGCGATATTCGAATCAAAAATTATTCGATTCGATTCGCGATATTTGAATCAAAAATTATTCGATTCGCGATATTCGAATCAAATATTATTCGATTCGCGATATTCGAATCAAAAATTATTCGATTCGATTCCAGATATTCGAACCAAAAAATTATTCGATTCGATTCCAGATATTCGAATCAAAAATTATTCGATTCGTGATATTCGAATCAAAAATTATTCGATTCGATTCGCGATAATCGAATCGAAAATTATTCGATTCGCGATATTCGAATCAAAAATTATTCGATTCGATTCGCGATACTCGAATCAAAAATTATTCGATTCGCGATATTCGAATAAAAAATTATTCGATTCGCGATATTCGAATAAAAAATTATTCGATTCGCGATATTCGAATCAAAAATTATTCGATTCGCGATATTCGAATCAAAAATTATTCGATTCAATTTCTTCAACAATTCGAAATCAATAACATAATAATTTTGAATTTTGTTCATAATTAAGTGTGAATTTTCGCGTAAATTATAAGCTCATGAAAGAATGGCTCTGTTGTTCGATATATAACTTAAAGTTCGAATATTCGATTTCGATTCGATCGTGAAACCGAACGCTATCGAGTGAACTTTTTTATTTATTCAGCATACATACTTCCAAGTCATGGATGGTCATTGTGGAGAGTTGTAGCGTACTTCGCTTTTGCCTGGGCTTTACGTGTTCATTCATTACCTCATAAGAACTATAATTTGACATGCAATATACATGCAAATGCAAACATGCAAATATAGTAATCCAAAAAAGTTACCAAAACCTAAAAACTAATCGGATAGAATCATTTCTAATGACGACAGACCATGATCCCCCAAATTAAATAAAGTAAATCACATATGCGCCTAGAGAATGACCCCGCCAAACGCAAACACGCCGTGGTGGCCGTCGATCGGGTTAATGACCGTGGTTGATACCACGATTGAACCTAATTGACCTCGGCTATCTTGATTTTGCACTTATGATAGTAGCAAGACAAGTAAAGCTGTCTTAGCCACGCGCTTCGTAGCAAGAAAAGACAATATCCACAATTCCAATAGAAAAATTGCGTTAAACTTATTTATCATCAGTGGGAGCAATGACACAACCTAGTGGTTATCGTGTTAGCATCGCAGGTGGGAGATCTCGGGTCCGAGTCCGACTTGCCAATCCATGCCCAATCCCCAACCCAACCCAAGAGTGTAATAACTTGGGTTTGCTCAGCCGAGTCGAAAAGGTCTTCATCGTGAAAATCAAGAAATTTATAGTTTATAGTGCATATCCAATTTACATTCTCGATTGCATTTTGTCCTTAAAAAATGAAAACTTTAGTCCACTTTTAAAGTATTTGTTCCTATGAACGATCCGCGATTAATTCGAACATATTGTGCTTCGAATCACCGAATCGAATTGCCCACCCCTACTTCGAAATAGGGCTGGGCAAAACCAAACAGTATGTCATTCAAATTTGATTCGGATATTTTTTGAATCAGATAACATTTCTAGTTAATGTTTTTCCGGTAAAATTTGAAAGTTCCACTTAGTCTTGCCAGTCCTTATCCGTTTCCAGAAAACTTGATCAACAAACTTTTTTCAGGCATGAGACACTGATGGATCGCGCCGTCAAGGCGCGGACCATCTCTGTGTTATGCTTGGAAAAATATTTCTTTTGGGTTTAACCGATGTTCGACTAATTCCCATAATTCGTGGTTCGAATCGATTTGAATAACCGAATCAAATTGTCAAGCTCTATTTCCAAACTTAATTAAGGTAAATTTGAATTAAAATTAAAAAGTCTACGTAACCGTCACCAATTGCATGAGTATACTTGTCAAATAATGAGTCAAATCGTTTTACAATCGCTCAGGGCAGATACCACTCATCGCACTTTACCATGGGGTCAAGTTCCATTTACAAAGTGTACTGCTTAGAGTGCAGTTAGGGCTGGGCAATTCTATTCGGTGATTCGAATCGATTCGAAGAACAATTTATTCGAATCAATGACGAACCGTTCATAGAAACAAAAAACTTGCTAAATGAACTAGCATTTATATTTTCATCGACAAAATGCTATCGATTTTGGTTAAATTTGACCAAAATCGATTGCATTTTGCCATTAAAATATGAAAATTGTTGCTCTTAGACAATGTAGTATAAACTCAAAAAAACACTATAAACTATCAGTTTCTTGATAACCATGATGGGGACAAGTTGTAGTAGTAAAAAAGGGATATTTGTTATTTACATGAAATTAAGGATTAAAAAAGTATTCGAATCAAAAAAAAAAGATTCGAATTCCAAATGATTCGGTTTTGAGCAGCCCCAAGTGCAGTTGATCAATATAAATATAATAAAATAATTTAAAACAATTCAATTGAGAATTATCTACGAACAAGAGGATTTCAATCGGAAAGATAATTAAGCACATTTAACCGCCAAGAAAACCTGCGTAACGTCCATCATGAAATTTCTTAATAAGTGCAAACACTCATCTTAGCGAAGAACTTGAAACAAATAATATATATCTTGTGTAAATAACATATCAAGTACAAATATCCGTATGACTGCGGTATCGATGGCGCTTGAAGATCCAGTGCGGTGATTATAAGAGCGACTGTGATCATTGAAATCATGCGGCTGTGATGCGCTTTGTCGCGATATAAGTTGTTGTTCAAACACTTTTCCACTATTGAAAACGAGACCTAATTCCCGTACTGCCCGTATAGTCTAAGACTATAACGCTCAATCAATGTATAAGCCTTCAAAGTAATTCTGTGTTCAACGAATTTCATTCATAAATCAGGAATAAGAACCGCAACGGGAGCAAGAATCGTTAATCCTTGTTGATGCTCAGAAAATGTTAATCACGTAACCGAGTGAGAAATGCATTTTCCGAAAATCTTTTGCTAAGTATGAGACACGGTTGGATCGCGCCACCAAGGCGCGGTCCATCCGTGGCTCATGCTTGACAAAAGTGATTTTTACTGGGAAGTTTGCCTTATTCGACACAGTGATTGGACAATGTCACTGTGATACAGAAATAAACCGAATCGATCCATCAACACACCATACTTGGCGTAAAACTTCATCAACATTTCGAATTTTGAAAATAGGATTACGCCAAAAAAAAATGGTAAATTTACCATATTGTTTTACAATTTTTCCTTATTTGCCTTAAGTACGGTCCGCTGATGGGACACGCTCTCAATTCGCGGCGTATCGGATGTTTAGGGGATTAAGGTTAAACGGTAATTTAGTTCTTAGAAATATGTTTCAGGATTTCAGGTTGTAGAAATAATTGCTTTTGGGAATATCCTAAAGATATCACGAATGATTTTTTGGGAATTTTTAAGTTTTTTTAGAACAATCAAAACACGAAATGAGCATCACTATTGGTGGTCCGCACTAAATCAAGTACATTTTTATATAATGAATATTTCGAAAATTCCGGTTGTGTAGTTCTTGTATTTTGCTTAACATTAAATCCATATATCATCTTGTTGGCCGAGCCAAGTATATATAAGTTATATGATCTTATAAGTTAGGCGCCGCTTTCTGCAACCAATCTTTAATATTGATATGAATATATACAATAAATTTTTTTATTGTATAAATAAGCTAGGAACGTTGTTAAGTATGAGTCACTGATGGATCGCGTCGATGAGACGCGGTCCATCTGTGGCTCATGCTTGACAAAATTAATCTTCTGATTGCAACAAAACCCTTAGATGCGCGTCAGGGAAATTCTAAAGCTCGAACACTTCGCTAATGCCCCTTAGTAATAAAAGCGGAGACTTCTGCGATAATAATACACGAATAATTAAGAGATTGTAGATATCGATCCCTATTTCCATACTGAATTCACCAAAGCGACCACCGTTTACGAAGTGTACTGCTTAGAGTGCAGTTAGGGCTGGGTAATTCTATTCGGTGATCCGAAGCACAATTTCGATCCTCGCTGGTGGGTTTTAACAATGAATGGTATAAAATACGGTTTCATCTTGACCAGTCGTGCATTTATTCATTCTCGTAAATCCATTTTTCTGCTGGTTGGACCAGGGGCGGCCCAGTAAAAAATGCATCTTCCGAAAATCTTTTGCTAAGTATGAGACACGGTTGGATCGCCCCACTAAGGCGCGGTCCATCCGTGGTTCACGATTGACAAAAGTAATTTTTACTGGGAAGTTTGCCTCGAATATGTGCACTGTAACAGTAATTGGACAATGTCACTGTGACATAGAAATAAACCTAATCGATCCATCCAACATACCATACTTGGCGTAAAATTTCACCAACGTGACAATTTCGAATTTTGAAAATATGAAATAACGCCAAAAAATGGTAAATTTATTGTTTCACAATTTTTCTTTATGTGCCTTAAGTACGGTCCGCTGATGGGAAACGTTCTTAATTTGCAGTGTGTCGGATGTTTAGGGGATTAAGGTTAAACAGTAATTTAGTTCTTAGAAATAGGTTTCAAGATTTCATAATTGCTTTTGGGAAAATCCCAAAAATATCACGAATTTGTTCAAAACTTTCGAATTTTGATTTTTTTAGAGCAACCAAAACACGAAATGAACATCACTATTGGTGGTCCGTGCCAAATCGAGTAAATTTTACAAAGTGAATATTTCCGAAATTACGGTTGCGTGTTTGCATAGTTCTCTTGAAGTTGTGCATTTAGTAAGTAGTAGCCCTTTAACCTATAAAAGAGCACAGATTTGTTTATTGTATATATAAGCTAGGAACGTTGTTAAGTATGAGTCACTGATGGATCGCGTCGACGAGACGAGGTCCATCTGTGGCTCATGCTTGATAAAATTAATCTTCTGATTGCAACAAAACCCAGAAAAGCGCGTCAGGGAAATTCCAAAGCTCGCACACTTCGTTACAGCCCTTTAGTGATAAAAGCGTAGAATTCTGCGATAATAACATAACAATAATTAGGAGATTGTAGATATCGATCCCTATTTATTTCCATACTGAATTCACCAAAGCGACCACCGTAATAGCTCAGTAATCAGGACACCACTGGTCTTGTAAACCAGGGGTCGTGAATTCGATCCTCGCTGGTGGGTTTTAACAATGAATGGTTTAAAATACGGTTTTACTTTGACCGGTCGTGCATTTATTCATTCTCGTAAATCAATTTTTCTGCTGGTTGAACCAGTGGCGGCCGCGATAGCTCGGTGATTAGAGCGCTGGCCTCGTAAATTTGTTGTCGTGAGTTCGAATCTAATTGGTGGCCGTCTTTCCGTTAGTTGAGATGCGAAATCCACGTAAACGCGATCTTTAATTCATACCAAGTAAAGAAATTAATTTGCTGCATAGTTACTTATAAAACAACGTCAATGTATGGTGCTTCACATGCATCAATATGAAAGGCGTATATCAGGTTTTGCAAGAATATATTTTTGACGTCATTTCAGACCTATAAATGTTAAAAATGAAAGATTATGATCTACCATATTGAGGAAAATGGTAAATCTATGTGTATCAGAAAAACAAATATATTACAGTTACAGTTTACAGTAATATTCAATATAACTTGGCTAATGTGATAAAACATGTTCGGTGAAAACCGCCGAATATACAACGGGAGTGGAGAAAGGGCTTAAGTTTGGTGAGCTTCGAAATCGTCCAGTCTTACTCACGTTGAACGTGAATTACCGTTGTGTTCAATTTGTGCACATCTATGACTTATGTCCTATGTCCCATATTCAATTACTGCCAAATTTTTTGATTATTTTTGAGGGGAGAAACGAGCGGAAGCGATCAACGTAACAATGGCCAATAACACGATCCGATAGCGACACCTATTGGCGAACGTTTCGCTGTGCAATGCATTGTAAGTACGTAACAAAAAATTGAGATTTGACACGAGTCGTACCCAGTCTCGCGAAATAGAATAATAGTTCACTCACGTAAAAGGGACCGAATCTCCATTTGTCCCCTCTGGCGTTCACTTGCCAGTTTCAAGTCGAGGATGTGTATTCTACCATATTCATAATTCCATCGCTCGTGGACCACAATGCGAAGTCTACAACAATCCTTTCGTCGCCTAAATTCTTTTACCTAACGGAATATAGTATTCTGAAATTGGGAATATTTTGAGTCATCGATGGATCCCATTGCTGCCCGCTCTTAATAAAACAAATTGAAATTTATGATTGGATTCCTGTGACACATCTGAGCAGTGAATGAAAGAATATAAAGTACACCAAATAATAAATAATTATTCAGCAGTGATTCAAAGAATAAAAAGGGAATATTAAAACGATTATATTGCTTCCTCCCTTGATAGCCATTTAACGACGAACTTCTGTCTTCCGTCCAGAACAAGTAGGGGTGCGAAGGTCGAAGCGCATTCCTTTTGCATAAGCTCTCGACAAATATTTTTTACAAACATATTTACACTCATGGCACGATGGCCTAGTGGGTTCGAGTCCGTCTCGATAATCCATGCTCACCCATCAACCCAGGGTGTAATTACTTGGGTAGGTTAAGCCGAACAGGGAAAGATCATATCTTTCCAGCAATTCTAACCCTGCCTGCCAATAAGTGGCCTCTGGTACAAGGCCTTAGGCAGGGATATCCACTCTAAGAAGTGGCTATAAAAAAAGACAAGAAAGGGATCTATTTCATCAATACTATTTATTCTACTTCCAGTATCGCATGAGCTCCAGCTACTCTCGACTTGACAACTCAGAACTTCAATGCTGTATGCCCTCTCACTCAGATGACAACGACTCAACGAACGGAGGAACTTTCAGGAGTGACTTTGATGAACCGATATACGAGAAAAAGAGCAGGTAAGAGGCGCGATGTTCACCACGAATTTCAGAGACTACTAGCAAGGGGATGTAAAGTTGTTTCATATTCACACACCAGTCAGTAAACGGCAGAGCTCCTACACTAAGATTTGCTTTCAGGTGATGGCGGCGGAAGATTTCAAGTATGCCTATTTTGATGAAAGGAGGGGAGGCATGTCTTCCCTCCCCTCTCTGACCCGCCGGCAGCGCTTCCGAGATGTTCCAGCAAATAAATTTACACTGAAATTCACTTTTGGAGACATGTCCAGAAATAGCTCCTTACTGGAACCAACTAGAAAGCCGATGTATAAAAAAAGTTATATTTTTTAAATGAGTAAACAACAAACGGAAGTTCTCATGATTCGTTCACGGGCGGTGTAAATCAATTCCGGGTCTCATGAAGTTTAGTACCATAAATCCGATTATCATAAAAAATTTCCCATGTGGCAAGCGACTCATCCTAACCCGGGAGAATGCCAGATGCCCTCAGCATTTGCGCTCCCTAGCTAGGATGAGAATATTTTGCCATTTTTTATTTTGATGACATTCGGAAACATAGTCCTAAACTTCACTAGACCCTCAATTCCATCTGAGAAACAGTTCGGTCCCGGAGAATCCCATAATCTTCATGGTAGCATCAATATAAGTTTTAGATTTTGTCTACTTTATAGTTAGTTAAACTTTTTTTTTGGGGTCTATTGAAGTTTAGAACCGTTTTTCCGAAATTGAAACTGGCAGAATATTCATATCCTAACCAGAGGGCGCGGATGCTGCAAACATCTGGCATTGTCTAAAGGGTTAGGATGTATCGCTTCCAACATGGGAAATTTTATGATAATCGGATATAAGGTACTAAACTTCACTAGATCCGACTTAACGATGGTAGTCCAGCTCTCTTGCTTCAGAGGTTCCCGAGATATCTACAGCCAATCCAAAATTTTATTTCGTCAAGCATGAGGCAACGGAGTGATATCAGTGACTCGAGCTTAAGAAAAATATCAGCGCACGAATATTTCTGTCTGGGAAAAGTTCTATAACCTTACTTTGATCAAATTGACAAGAAAAAGCGACTCATTCGAAGCCTGATCGTACTAAAACTGACCGCCTTAACGTAACTGACTCTTTTATTTTCAGGGAACAGAATGGAGGGTTTCATGACGTCACTATGGACGAAGAAACTGCATTCATGACGTAACATAGCGCATTGGGCATTGATTCACTCATGCTTGACTTATTATCAAAAATTTTATCGCTGTAATATTTACAACAAAATGCATAAATTTTTGTATTATTATTTATAGGGATGCTCAAACTAGAAATGCGTATTGTAGAATTTTGGACTTCACTGCTTTTGAATCATTTTGATTTTGGAATTTTTGTGGCCAGAGAGAAACAACGTAAAAGTTACAATCTTCCACGTCAATGTGTCGTTGCCACATTTTATTGCAGGATATCTGAATGTAACTGGGTTTTATTGTATAGCCAGATGGTTTACATCTTGCATGTGATATAGAAATGTCAAATAGAACATGGGTTTTCATTATTGGATCAATAAGAATTCCTTGTCTTTTCACTGCTTTCCTGATCGTGTCGATCTGCATGACTTTAAAACTAGCTTCAATGGATTTCTGTCAGGGATGGGTATCACTTAGTCCCCTTTCCTGCATTTCATGTAGCACTTACACCTTAGTGGTTTCAGAAGGCTCTTTAAGTAAAATATGTCACCTGCAGCCTTGCTCAGAGCGATTTTAATTTGTCATATTGTTCTCCCCTAAAAATATTTCCAACCACTCACTGTACTTTACCATAGCGGTCCAGCTCCGTTTGGGATGTTTTCCGTTTAGAATGCAGCTGCTGGTACTAAATCTTCTAGTAGCTCTTAGCTATTGAGTGGTGGGTCATTGGTTCGTTCTATATGCTACTTTCGTCCTTGTTCACAGTGAATTTCAATAAAAAAAGACATGTTCTCTGTGTTTTCAAATTGAAGATCAAGAGGTTCGAAAATTCTGAAAGTCCGTGGTTTTATACTGCGTCTAGTTTGTGCATCCTCCTTTTCTCCACCCATATTATCTCAACATTATGGTATTCGCCGCCACCTGCCCTCAAGTTGTAATTATTTTTCATTTGTGCCTCTTAAATGCAAATTTATGTGTTTTGTAAAAAACTTTTTGTACATAAGCAGATCTGAAGTGTGAAATTATCCATAGCTTCCGCTTGATTTTTCGACGAACTGTTCAATTTATTTGAATTTGAATATGCATGTTCCTACTTTGACTCTTATACCAAATCAAAAATTTCTTTTTGTCAAGCATGAGCCACAGATGGACCGCGTCTCTTCGACGCGACCCATCGGTGACCCATACTTAGATGTCTCGAATAAAAAAATTTCTAATCGAGTATTGTTGAGCGCATATCACATGTGCAGTTTATCATCGGCCCTCATTAAGGTTGGCCTAACATATGGCATTCGAATTTGGTCCAAATGTATTTTTCTTAAATCAAATCGAATTTTTAATTCCATATAAAAGACCAATGTTCCTTTTTTATCGTTTCAATTTGATCTTATTGTCAGCATTTTGCAATTTTTTTTCCGATTTACCACTGATTTTAATAACCTAATTTAATTACCTGTCCCTGTTCACGCTTACCAATGCATTTTCGATTTATAAGGGCAACGGTGTTCTAGGCCTATGCCTAGCGCTGGGCAATTCGATTCGGCGATTCGAATCGATTTAAAGTACCATTAATTCGAATCGATCGTGAATCGTTCATAAGAACAAAAATTGTTAAATGAACTAGGATTTTAATTTTTAACGACGAAATGCAATCGATTTTGATAAATGACCAAAATCGATTGTATTTCATCGTTAAAACATGAAAATTGTTGCTCTTAGTTAATGTAATGTGAATTGAAAAAAAACTACAAACTATAAGTTTCTCAATTTTGACAATTGGGACAAGTTGTAATAGTAAAAATGGGATATTTTTTATTTACAATGAATTAGTGATTCGATCTGATTCGAAAAATTGTTCGAATCAGATTCGAATTTCAAGTGATTCGGTTTTGTCTAGTCCTACATATGCCCAAAGAAGATATGAAGTATATAATTTTTACGTGATGTTTAATAATAGAGGTGATTATGCCTGTATATATTTGCTTTCTTGACTTTATGTAAATTTCGTGTACGACTTTAGCAGGTTGATTCGCTTATAATCTGTATAAATAATTTTTATCTAATTTAAAAAATATTGTTTCGTTGAAAATTTAACTTTCCACCGTACAAGATCGTCCATCTGTGACTCGCCCCTAATTGAAGTTTCCAATTCAACCTTGATGAAAAATATGGACTTTTGCATGAATGACTGAAGCTATTTTTTTTATTATTTTTTCGAAATATTTAACGTACTCAATTAATTCTATGTACACCTATTGAGTCTAATTCTAATTGTTGTATACCAATTTGCTGCGTAGTTTTCTAAATATTATTGTGCTGCTTGATTTCAACATGCTATGTTGGTTCAGTCAAATAGAACACACTGAGAACACACTGAGCGGTTTCGGAAAGTATAAACTTAGACTACAATAAAATCACAGTAAATCTCGGGCGTCTGTTTGCCCCCGGCGTACTGGATCCGCCAGAGTTGCGTGAGCGTGAGACCGACCCATAACATAGGTTTGGGCAAAACCGATTTATTTGGAATTCGAATCTGATTCGGACAATCAAGAATATTTGCTTAAACAGACCTAAAAGCGATGTATTTTTAATTACACTCCAGTCCAAAACAGAACATTTCAACGACAAAATAAAATCGATTTTGTTAAAGTTTTACCAAAATCGATTGCATTTTTTCGTTCAAAATTAAAAATTCCACTTCATTCACTAATTTTCAATTTTTTGTTCGTACGAGCGATTCACGATTCATTCTAATAATCTATACTTCGAATCGAGTCGAATACCCCATCCATAGCCATAACCTATTCGCCGCAAATCAACAGATATCTCGATTAGGATAGATCCGACAAATTTTACTTCTTTATATAACAGCGTAGTCTGAGTTTACAGTAGTAGTTTGTGCTCTGGGTCGGGTTAACGTGGGACTTGCTACTTATCCTTCTTCTATTCCTTTGCGTAAGTGGATCCGTACGCTAAAAGCAAGGATGCTTTTGAAAGAGAATGAACTAATGAACAAGAGGTTCAAAGTCTTGCTTCACACTTACACAAATTTATTTCTGTAACGTTTCGTCTGACCAAGACCAGACTTCCTCAGACACGCTTTTCCAACAATGTAGTAGATTTCGTTCTATTGTACTCCGGATATACCAAACCATTGTTACGTAATAAAGGGATGCCTCCTATCTGATTAGTAATTTAATTCGATGCGAATACTCATTTGTACGATCTGCAAACTGTTTTTTTTTTTCATTCTTTCAACCCCACTCCCCACTCTAACTAAAAGTAGGAGAAGAGCCTAAAACTAACTTAGCCTACTAATTAAAGCTGGGCAATCCGATTCGGTGATACGAATCAATTCGAGGCACAAATTATTCGGATCAATCGCGAATCGTTCATAGGAACATAAACTACATAGGAACTTATCTAAATAATTTAGAATTTTCATTTTTAACGGCAAAATACAATCGATTTTGATCAAAATCGATTATATTTTGTCGTTGAAAGATGAAAATTGTTGCTCTTAGATATGTAGTGTAAATTGAAAATGTAATACGAGCTATAAATTTCTTGATTTTCACAATGGAGACAAGTTGTAATAGCACAAATGGAATATTTGATATTTACATGAAATTTATGATTCGATCCGATTCGAAAAAATTATCTGATTCAGATTCGAATTCCAAATAATTCGGTTTTGCCCAGCCCTACTACTATGGAACGCTAAGTTGGAAAGGCTAAGTTAGGATATTAGCTGAAGCCTTCGATTACAAGCCACCCAAATGTCTAAGGGCCGTCGATTAAATCCGCTGATTCTCAGTATCACACAAATTTAAAAATATATATATTTTAGAGATGAACCACTAAAGGTACGTCTTTGAACTACGGTCTCGACCCTGTGATACGAAGAAGGCAGTAAGCAAAAATATTTTCAAGATTTACCCCATTTCGATATTATGGAAAATATTGCCCGGAAATAATTTTGCCTGTCAAATTTGATTATCAGACTTTGGAATATCGATTTGAAGTAGTGAGGGTCACTATTCGGTTTGAAAATGAACGTATATGATAGTGGGAATTTTTTATTATTACGTATTTAAATCAATAATCACTTAATCATAAAAAAAGAAAATTATAAGAAGTTAAGGATTTTTTTGAGTGAGAATTGTGATGAGGTTAATATTCTGTCAGGAAAGAGAGGGCGCGTTTTTGAAATGATAGGGAATCTAGTATCTCAGTGATCCCAGATAGGAATAGTCAATCGGAAAATTGCTGTCAAAACATCTTTCGTTCAATATGTGTCACTGATGGATTGCGTCGATGAGACGCGGGTCATATGTGGCGCGTGCTTAACAAAAATTATTTTTTGGATAGGACGCTTCGAGCTACGCGTGAGGATTGCTGGACCCCTCGCCGGTGCTCTGTCGTTCACGTAACCAATGGTTGCGGCTTTCCCCCAACCGTGTTCACGGACAGAAAAAATCTGAAAATGGTTAGGCAAAAACTTCACTCCCGGCTTAGAACTGGTAACTAAAAATAGACATAGATATAGTTTATTTCTATCCTATCCGAGTGGGTCGGGACAGGTCGCTCCCCATCTCGAGTTTTAGGATAGTGCTACGTTTTAAACTTAGGTGCGCTAGCTCTTTTTTTTATCTTACACTGTAACAAAAATGCAACAAAATCACTGGTCTTTAACAGTAATTTTACTTGGAGGTATTTTTTTATAGCCACTTCTTAGAGTGAATCACCCTGTCAAAGGCCCTGTAACAGCGGCCACTTATAGACGGACAGGGTTACAATTGCTGTAAAGATATGATATTTTCCTGTTCGGCTTAGCCATATCCAAGTTTTTGCACCCTGGTTTTAAAAAATTTATATTTTGGTGTTGATAAACTTAGGCGATATCCTATGCACTCCAGAACCGGACAGGTCATGGATTGAAAAGATATAGTTTTGCCTTTTGTAATAATATACCAAAACTTAGGGGGCATTTCCCTCCGGCTACGTCGCCAGTATGGCGAACCAAGACCCCTCGTGCAGACAGAGTCGGGGTGGAGGTTTTGGACCTAACCTTAATTCATTTTTTCTTTACGCGGACATGGTCGGTGGGAAAAGGCGTAATCAGTGGCTACATATCCAGCAAAAATCTCGCATCTCTCAATCAAACCTCACAGGTTTCGAACCGTTGTCTGAACAGTCAAAGACGGGCTACCCCAACGCTCTCAGAAGACAATCAACGCGCCAACTTTCTGTGCACCTGCAGCGCATAACCAAATATCCTATGTTTCGTCTTTGCTGGTGAATTTTTCCAAACAACAACATTTCATCATCACGCACTGATTGGGACCTACATTCCGGCACAGTTTAACATATTTTGTAATCCCCTCCAATTGTTCTTTGAACAAATGTGTAATAAAACCAAAACATGGATAAATTTTGTGTATTCGTATCAAAAGCTCATTTTCTACACAACCACATGGATAAGATCAGACAATGGACAACAAATCTTTAAACAGCGGAACACAAAAAACCTAATTTACTCCACAAGGTAGACCTTAGTGACTACGGAACTACAGTAGATTACCCCATCTCCACTCGTGATCTGAATTCATGAAGAAACTTCAAGGAAGAATTGGACAGAAAATGTTTGGACGAAGCCAGAAGTAGCGCATGAAAGGTAGAGGTAAGTAGAGCTAGGCTTGATAAATTGCAGAAGGGAAGGTGAATGGTTCAAATCGATGGTTCAGTTGCTCTCGTGTTAACATCGCATATTCATAAAAACCAGTGCAAGTCTCGACAGGTAATGCTTGTTATTTATGCTCACCACTCAACCAAAGGTATAAAAATGAAGTAGGTTTGAAGGAATCAGATAGATCCTATCTTTTCAACAAAATAACGTATATCGAGTGGCTGCCACCAGGTAGACTCACAGTCCTATTAGATACGCTCAACTGGATAGGATGTAATTTTTATCCTGCTGGAGAATGAAGCAGAGAATACAGCTTAACCATATGGTGAACCACGAGCTCTCGTGAAGATACCAGTTCCAAATCAGGGTGGAGGATCTGGTTGGTGGAGGAAGCCGTAAGCAGCGGTTAGGTGAACCACATTGCACCGACGAGGCGTCCAGCAGACCTCTCGCATATAACCATCATCCCTTACAGATTCGAACCTGCGACATGACGATCAGAGATGAATATACGCAAGAGAATTGTTGGACACCACACGGTTGTTTACGGCTTCCCCCACCAACCATGCCGGTGCACAAGAAAAATCTGTAAAAGGTCAGGCAAAAACCTACACTACCAGAAAGAGTATTTACACGACAGGTCGTGGTTCTCCACATTATGGTTAAGCCATATCCTAAAGTATCTAAACAGACATTCAAAATGTTGACACAAAACACATCTTTCGGATTTCAACGCAATCACTAGTTGAGCAATGACATAGAAATAAAACCAACCATGTATTGCTCACAGTCGTCCACTCATAGATAAGACTGTCAAAAAAATGCCTTGAATACAAGGCTGGAACAGTCGATTTAAATCTGTAGGTACAGGCTTTAGAATTAGCCTGTGTGTCGTAAGAGGCGACTAAAAGTAACTGAAGAAATGGTTAGACGGTTTTACCATCACCCAGGACAGATACCACTCACTGCATATTATGGCAGTTCAGTTCCATTTGGAATGTCTGCCGTTTGGAGCGCAGTTGCAGGTACTACATCTTTTAGTAGCTCTTTGCCTATTAGATGGTCGTTGGTTGGTTCCTTTTATGCACTGCTTCCGGCATTGCTCAAAGCAAATTTCAATAAAAAAATGATTCAAATCTAATCGAAGCACAGATTAACCAAATCAGTCGCGGGTCGGTCAAGAAAACAAATATTTATTAAATAAGGTCGATTTATCACAGTTCAAAGAAAACATTTGTCAAACCTATTTGAGCCCTGAAAGACCGAGCGTGTAAATTCAATAATAATGACTGTTAGAGAAGAAGTTCACATTTGCTTCGGGTGTCTGAGTAGCTGACATTCTGTCAGTTTGGCAATCAATGGAGCAGGGAAGTCAAATTTCAAGCATGTGTAATCGAATCAGATTCAAATTTTTGAATGATGATTTTGTCACTGTTATTTTTTTTCCATTGAAATTCACTCTGAGCAAGGCCCAAAATAGAGCCTGAAAGATTAAGTACCAGCTGCATTCTAAGCAAAAACATCCCAAATGGAACTGAACCACCATGGTAAAGTGCAGCGAGTGATATCCTCCCTGGGCGATGGAAGAACCATCTACTACTTCTTGTGTACTTAGTATGAGTTACGGTATGCTGTGCAATTTTTTATATAAAAGTCTCCAATCTAACGCACTGGCAGAAGGCAACTAACTACTTTGCTACTCAGACACCTGGAGAAAATGGGTTTCATCAAAAATAAATATAGCAGTTTCCTGATATACATATTTAATGATGTACATCTAGATAAAAAATCGAACTGTCTCTTTTTGAGTGACTTGTACCAAACTGTACAAAAAGATTCATAAAAAATCAATAGGATGATTTTGAATTTTTCGGAGCTCGACAGAAAATCAAGACTCTATCACCCTGCAATTTATACCACATCGTGTACTCTATTTATGCCCCTCGCATGAAAACCCAATTTGATTTCCTGATTATTCTAGAATATCATGATTTCGGTTGAGTTTCAGAATCAGTTTTATCACTTTTACTCGGCTTTGCAAACATATTTTTAACTTTGCCGATAAGTCCTTCGTTCTTAGACACAGAGATTGTTTCTAGTGTTGTCCCGCTCATTTCCGCTTCTATCTGTGGAGCATAAAACATATCAAACAATTCTTTGGCTTGAAGTGGAGGCTCGTGGTGCTTTTCTGCCCTGAAAAAAATTGGATTTTGTTGTAAACTATCCATAAGAATGCTTCAATAATATTCCAGACTCCTCTAGTTCATAAAATTAGGTTTTAAAACTTAAGCATCCCAATCGAAAAATTTTCGTTTGAGCCTCTTTCGTTAAGCAGACGTCACTGATGGATCGTGACGATGTTTTTTTTTACTAACGATAGTAAAATATCGTTGGTGAAAAAACTACACTACCTGACGAAGCTAGAGTATGCTCTAGTGAAGGGTTGGTAAATAAATCTTGTTAAAGTTTTGCTAATTTTCTGGATTTTCCCGTTGTTAAGTTTGTTGTGTTATGTATGTCAGTGTGTGGTTTACGAGTAAATGAGTTGAAATGTCAAATAAAACAAAATTAAAAATGTTACCAAAACTTTTTCAACTAAGCATGGGAGCAAATATTGTAACAAAATACATAAATGAGCTGTTTGCAGTTTAAACTATGCAACATTGGCAACTTTTTGCAATTTCAAAATAGCTTGAACTCAAGTTTTAAAATTTCTTCAAATCCAAATACAGTTACCGAGAGCATGTCTTAACTTTCGCTTTTTATGCGATTTTCTTAATGCTTTTACTTATTCTGCAGGGCAATACTATTTTTTTTTTCAGAAAATTTTTACCAGAAATACTTCGTACTTCGTCGACGTGTTCCATCAGTGACTCAGGCCCAAAAAACATATTTATTACTCGTCGACGCGTTCTATCAGTGACACGAGCTTAACAAAAACATGTGTGCACAAAATATTCGTAACAGGGGGTTCTGATGTTATAAAGCCTCAATTAGAGCCAGACTGACATATCGGCTATCACAAAAGCAGCCGATAATATCGACCAACCGAAATACACATACGGGCATGCACAATTTTTTTAAAATAATGCGTTTTTTGTACAAATGACAAAAATTGCACAATATTTTTTGATTCCATTCCATTCCATCAAGGGAAATCCCCAGCAGATGTAATTTGCGTGAAATGGAATTTTTTTTCCATCCTCCCTCCGCAAAAATTGGTTAGTGACACGTCAGAATGTTATAATGTTTATTTGCTT
>OZ023143.1:23036909-23076717 GCA_963675895.2 Styela plicata | reverse complement strand
TGAGCCGCAGATAGGCTGCGCATCGACGGTGTGCGTAGAGAGACCCACTATGAACAGCAGCTATATTAGATAGAAGTAGAGAAGTTGTTGAGTCTTCCAGCGTTAGCTGGTTAACTCTTTCTACCCCAATTGCTATATTTTGTAAATATTTTCAAAATTTCAACTTGGTGAAATTTGTGCATCAATGGTATGTCCCAATATTTTCAGCTATACAGCCAGAAATCTGCCAAAAAAAAAGTTTAAACTAATGCGTAATATTATTTATATTTTGAAACCAAGTAAAAGGCCTCTTGATAATAATACTTGTTGAAACTAGGTTATCCAATGTAGTTTTATTAAAATAAACAAAACATATTGAAGTGAATGGACCAGGGTATGGGCAGTATTGAATATCCGTTGTTGTTTTTGTTTTGTCTTAGCCATGTCCTTGACCCCGGAAAAACAATATTTCGTTTCTCCTGTCGTGCCCGCCTCTTGTTGATTTATTACATAATAATGAGGTTAATTGGAATAATCTTCGACGCGATAAATTATGATAGATAGAATTTTTGCTTTTCAAATACGAGTCATGGGTGAACTGCGTATCGGCGACGTAATCAATCTGGTTTTCATTTCTGAAAATTTTGGACATCGTATAGAGAAGGTTAGTCACTAAAAAATCTGTCAAAACATTTTTATTAAGCACCGTATTTACTTGCTTGTAAGCCGCGGTTGATTGTAAGCCACATTCCACTGTTCCGTGTAGCTAAAGGGCTTTTAGCATATCTGGGTGGGCGCGGAAATTAAAGTTTAGCCAGAGTATCGGCGGACGCCGAGAAAAAATGTAAGGCCGCCTTGCATTTAAGTCCGCGACACATGATGGCGAAAAAAACTTTTATAATCGGCGGCTTACAGTCGAGCAATACGGTTTGTGTATAGTTGTGTGGTGTATGTATATTTTGTCATCATGAGTCACAGATGGACCGGTCTAATTGGACGCGGGTTCATAATGGTGAATCATGCTTGACAAAATAAAATTTCTGGATCGGGCGGAGAAATATAGAGTGAAACCTTTTTGTTTATGAGTATTTTTCTTTCCTTTTGCATGTGTACCTAACCTACCATTGTATAGATTTTTCTACATTTTATAGAGCGATACTTGGTTTGTTTTCGTAGGCTTTCTTTTGATTTTTTCAACCGGGGAAAAGTCCTGATTATGAAAAGTTATGATTTTTTCCGCTTCTATCAGCACTACCAAGCCTATACCCAGGCTATTACACACTGGCGTTGGTGAGGTGAAAATGGATAAGCGAGTTCCAGTTTAAAGGCGCATAAGTAGAACCGAGATAGGTAGAACATCTGTTGATATTGATTGAGCTATTATGGTACAAAGTCGCACAACATATCGAATTTTTTTTTCAAATAACACATTTAGGGATCATACACTTGTACCAAAATTACAGTAAACTTTACTAGTTATTTGCCGAGTAATTGCATATTTTCAAAGGTTAAACAAAAACGCCTATGTTGGATAAGATTTATGCCAATTATGGGGTCGTAGAGGGACAAGAACCTTCGCGTGGTGCGTTCCATCAACCACCCCCCCACCATATTTAGCCGGAAAGAAAGAAGAGAATTTTGAATTTTTTAAAATACCGCCCAAAGAAAATTACTGTCAAAGGACCAGATGATTGTGTTTTTTGGGGGATTTTTTGTTACAGTGTAGGATCGTTTAAATGTGTATTACACTATAGGATTGAGTGGTGGTGGCAATTGATGAACGAGTTCAGTTTATAAAGGCAAACGGAGTCATCTCTATCGGAATATTGTCGAACACTTGTTACTGTTTACACTGTAACGAAAAATACAGTAATTCACGTTATTTTGTTGTAATTTCACTTTGTGATATTGAAATAAATCAATGAAATGGCAGCCAATTACGGGTTGTTGATGGGGTCCAGATGTGGTACCATCACCACTCTATACTTGATATAAACTTCTCCATTAACAAGTATGCTTTCCCACACTATAGAAATATACTATAGTATTTATATATAATATTATATTTATATAACTATATAAATAAATATACATATAATATATATTATATATACAGAAATTTACTATAAATAAACGAGTTTACTGCACTTTTTTATACAGCTCAGCTCTTTTCTTAGCATTTTGTTTTCAAGGTAATTTTTATTTGCTAAAGACTGTCAAGAATATTCGGCGAATTCATAAATTATTCTACTTGAACTTTTTTTTATCAATCAGAAATATCTCAGAAGTCACAGAAAAGTATGTATTTTTTCAGGGAATGAATATATTTTCTGCGTGTTTAATGTTTTCTGGAAAATGTCGTTGTTTGTTTATTATTTTCTTTATTATGTTACTTTCGATTCATCAATATTGATTCATTCGATTCTGGAATTTGAAAGAAAAAACAAAAAAAAAAAAAGAATTAAATTCTTGGGAAAGCGATTTGTGAAAACTTCCAAGACGCCAGCAGTTCAATTTACCATATGATACGTAAAGCGCGTGCAGCATTGATGCATCGCACTGGCGTAGTAGAGGTTGGACCAAAACCGAATTAGGTAAAATTCGAATTTGATTCGAATAATTTGTTCGAATCACGAATTCGACGTAAAGTAATGAAATATCTCATTTTTACGATTACAACATGTCTTCATTGTGTAAATCAAGAAATTTATACTTTATAAGCGTGTGTTCAATTCACATTCTATTACTTAAGAGCAATAATTTTCCATACTTTAACGACAAAATAAAATCGATTTTGGTCAAATCTGACCAAAATCGATTTGCATTTTGTCGTTAAAATGACAATTCTAGTCCCATTTAGTGAGTATTCGTTCCATATAAAAAGCTTCGCGATTGATTCGAATATATTGTGTTGCTTCGAATCGATTTGAATCGAATTGCCCAGCCCCACTGGCGAGCTAGGGCCCATTCTGTAGCCCATTCTGAACTCTAGCAGTATTCGGAATATAGGCTCAATAAATCCTTGCGGCTTTGGGAAAGACCATGTGGTCTGAGGTTCAAAACATAACATCCTTAAACAATATTTGCAGTATCATTTCGTCAAAGTTTGTTTTGTTAAGTATGGGTCACTGATGGATCGCGCCTACTAGGCGCGGTCCATCTGTGGCTCATACTTGACAAAAAAACATTTTTGTTAGGTATGCGTTATTTGCATTATGACGTGTGACGATTGTTACGTGTTATTTCACGACACACAAAAGCCTGTTAAAAACATCGAAAAATTTAATGGAATTTGATAGTGTTGTGTTACAAAAATCATTTTACACCATATAAGCTATTTAAAGTGCTGTTTGATTATGAAATTTGAACTCTATAAGAGTACATGTCGGCGAGAGATCAAACTGGTGCGTTTTAGGCGATTTCGTCATTGATATTCCCAATTTTTGCACGCCTTCGGCATGCATTGATTCTTACAATCTTATTGTATGTAATTTGTGAAAATATCATTTTCAATTTAATTGAAGCGAATCAAAACATAATTGTCAATTTAAGTCCCTCAGTAAGGGTCAAGTTTCCACGTGCCTTTGTGCGCGCTTTTTTAAAACTCAAACTTGCCTATTTTGTCAAGCCTACCCTTAGTTTTTGATTTTCTGCTCTGAACCCCAGCCCAATATTAAGCCACACAGCACAGGCGTAGACTTGTATTATCTGTCATTTTGTGAATGGTGATCGGGTATATAATATCGTTTTCATTGTTGGAAGGATTCCCGAGTTTATAGATCCAAATATTTGATTTCAGTGGCCACGTTCAGTTCCGCTTTGAGACAATTGTCTTTTATTTTACCTTTGTCTACGTCACCAAATAGTGCTGTCATTTCAAGAATCAATTTATGACGTATAAAAACGGTAAATTTAGATTCCTATCCAGCTGAATTTAATGATTTTATCTAGACACGATGACCAAAATAAAATAAAAATGCGTACATGCGCGCCTCAAAATTTCAATTAACTCTCTACGCGTCGTAAATGGAGCATATGGTGCCCGATCGCTGTCATATATCATTTTCATTTTGAGCAGAATTTATGCATCTGTTTACATTTTTAAATTGAAAAATGAATTGAAAATGGGTTCTTTTTTCATGCGTGTCGTAAGAGGCGATTAAAAGGTAACAAAGAAGTGGAAGGTGATTTTATCATAGCCCAGGGCAGATACCACTCACTTCACGTTGTCACAGTGGTTTAGTTCTTTCCGGGATTTTTTTTGCTTCGAGTGCAGTTGCTGGTGTTTTATCTTGTAGTAGCTTTTTGCTATTTGAGTGACCGTTAGTTGGTTCCTTTTAGTCACCGCTTCCGGCCTTGCTTGGAGCGAACACACTCTATAGAGATAGCTCATTCCGCCAATTAAAGCTGGGCGGCATCTGGGATATTTTGTATCGACATACCGCGGCCAAAATGTCGGTATTACCGGTACTATTACCATTTTTTACTAACAAAAAACATGCTATTGTGTCGTTTTAAGGAGCCATGTGATGCGCAACCTAGTTAAAAAAAGCAGGAGCATACCTCTATACGGGCGGTTGTAAGGGGTCTAAAGCCCCGTTTTTGTCGTTACTTGACGCGATAATACATCAACTCGCAACCCTTTTAGACGGTATGTCACGAAATGCCGGTATCATGGCAAACCGACATTACGAAAATTAACGCGATACGGTATTTTAGAAAACTCAATACCGGTATTTATCGTCCTACTGACATTCCGCCCAGCTCTACCGCAAAGTGGTCATCGAACTTTAATTTAAGCAAGTTTATTAGAAGACAATCTATCTTTATGTATATGGAATGTCCGTCAGCAACGAACTTGTACCCAGAATTGCCCCGATGCATCGAAATCGTATTGTCTTAAATGCTAACAAGCCAAATGCAAACAAGTCTTGCCATGCCCATTTGTGATTTCTATCTAATGAATGAATTAATTTAATTGTATTAGTAAATAGTTCTGAATGCGGAGAAATACTTGAGTAATTAGTCTATAAAAATGATAACTGTCTACTGTGATGAAAAGTTAAAAAGTGGTTCTTTTCAATGATTGAATTGGATTCAAACAAGCTTAGAAGAAGACGCATATAAATAATATATATGTGCAAAGAGGTACATGAGGTAAACAGCCAGAAACTTACTTTCGAAAGATTGTTATCAGAAAACTTTCAACAGTGTCAGGGACGTACAATAAGGGTTATGTTTGTTTTATCAAGCATGAGCCACAGATGGATCGCGCCATTTTAGGCGCGATCCATCAGTGGGCCATGCTTGGTAAATATGTTCAATAAACAATGGAAGTTTTATTTGTTTTACGTTTTTGTGACGTGTTAAGTGGGTTCAGAAGTTCCGGTTTGTTTGGGAACAGAGGCTGAGTTCAGGAATTGGAATTTTAGATTTCGTAGTTGAGTTAAACAAGAACTGCTCCCGAGGACGGCGCGATCTTTCAGTTTAGAGACTCACTACTGATATTCATTAACAGTTGTGATGAGAAGTTACGACTTGTTTGGAAATAGAGGCTGAGTTCGGGAATTAGAGTTTTAGATGACGTTTGTTCAGTTAAAACGAGGATTGCTCTGAGACGGCGGCGATCTTTCAGTTTAGAGACGCATTAGCGATATTCATTAACAGTTGTGTTCGGAAGTTACGACTTGTTTGGAATATAGGCGTTGACGGGAATCGACCATGTAGATTTCGTGCGTCGGAATTAGTTCGGTTCTGGAAATTTTGTCATCAGGAATAATAAGTGCTGTTATTTAACAAAGTATGGGTAACAGATGAGCTGCTCCCAGGCGGCGCGATCCATCAGTGACTCATAGTCGATATAATTTATAAGTGTGTTCGGGAGTTCGGGTTACCGAGTACAGGGACGGAATTTTCAGATTTTTTGGAACTGAGTTAGTAGTTCAGGCTAAGTTACTATTCAGAAACTTTAGTCAATATTAACTCACAGGTGAGCTTTTCTCTGGCGGCGCAATCCATCAGTGACGGATGGTTGTGATGAGAATTTCCGCTTTGTTTGGATTAGAGGCGGATTTCGGGAATAAGAGTTTTAGATTATGGGTTTAGTAATTTGATTAAATAAGGACTGCTCACCGACGGCGCGATAGATCAGTGATTTATGACAACCAAAAGATCAGAAATCTTGAAGAACAAGTACTGATTTTAGTTTTTTATAGTTTAGTTTTTCAGGAATTTTAACCACTTTCATGTAAAAACTGACCATTTCTTGAACTTTCAATGGAAATTTTGAAATAGATTCGTTTCGCAGTGTTGGCACTTCCAGATACATTTATTGCCGCACCGAATCATATCGTTCGAATCGTGCTTTTTAGTCTCTGATTCTATTTTAAAAATTAATGGGAGGATTTAATAAAATACAATTTTTTCCCATTATATTGATTAAAATATATGTAAAAAGTACACAACACATCGAATGATTTTTTTCATATATATCATATATCGCTGTAACAAAAGTAAGATAAAGTTACTGGTCATTTGCAGTGATTGCATATTTCCAAAGTAAAAAAAAAACGCGCCATGTTGATGAGATTTATGGCAATTATGGGCTGTTGATGGACCGCACCTTCGCGGTGCGTTCCATCAACACCCCATATTTGGCCAAAAAAGTCAATTTTGGATTCTTTTTCAATACCGCAAAGAAAAATACTCTCAAAGATCAGCGATTTTGTTGCATTTTTTTGCTTAGTGTAAAATCATTTAAACGAATATTCGACTTGATTCGAATCTTGAGTTTAAAGAATCCTTGTAGCGGGACTTGTTATTGCGAAACCTCTGTTGTTCGTTATAATTACATTTTCCTAATATTCCTAATTAAATTTGGAGCGTTTGTGGGTTTCTGTCCACGTCAGAAGATGAAGGATAATCGAATTTGGTTGGGTATGAGGTTGTTAGCACGTCAACGTGTTATTGAAATTCAAATTATAGACACCATCGCTCAGGGCAGATACCGCTCACTGCACTTTGCCATTGCGGTTCAGTTCCGTTTGGGATGTTTTCCGTTTAGAGTGCGGTTGCTGGTACTACATCTTGCAGAAGCTCTCTGCTAATAAGTGGCCGTTAGTTAGTTTGCGCCTTTTGGGCACTGCTTCCGGTTTTGCTTAGATTCAATTTCAGTAAAAAAATTTGTGAGAAGCAAATCCTTGCGAATACATAGCAATCGTCCAGTGTAGATACCACTTAACGTTCTGCACTCTACTATATCCGTTCAGTTTTGACCAAAATTTGACCAAAAACAATTAGATTTTGTCGTTAAGATTAAAAATTCTAGTTCATTTAGCAAGTATTCGTATCATGAACAATTCACGATTGATTCGAATTGTGCTAATATTGTGCTTCGAATCGAATCATCGTATCGAATTGCCCAGCGCTATGCATTAGGTCGTTTTCTATCCACGTCAAAGGATCAAAAATAATCAAATTGCGGTTGGGGGCGGGGTTTACGTCAGTCAGAAAGTACTTGTTGAGATATGCCCTGTTAGGCATGAGCCACTGATGGATCGCGCCGACCAGGCGCGGTTCATCTGCGGCTCAAATAGGATATAATTACTTCTAGAGTTTAGACATTGCGAACTGATTTCTGGTCGTGACCCTCACTGGTTATTGTTGAATATGTTATGTTCCTTATAATTACATTTCCTTCATTATTTCTAATTTAATTTGGAGCATTAGGTCGTTCCTGTACACGTCAAAAGACGAGAAATAATCATATTTTGGGCTAAGCTTGTCGTGATGTTATTGATCTTTAAAATATGGGAATATCGCTCAATTTTGACCTGAACATGATTAGTCAAGTATCGCGCAGCGTTGTCTTCATAGTATAAATTAAATTGGATTAGAAATCTAGTGAATTAGCGGATTAGAAATTGACCATATCAATAGAATAATGGTTCGAAATTTCAGGTTCACGATTCGCCCATTTTTTGCAGCAAAGCCATTGTTATGCGGTTGTCATGGTAACGAGTACTTGTTACTTATTATTCTTCCATGCCTTTGTGTTAGCGGATTCATATGCGTTAAATAGAGTTTTGCTTCACACTTAGACAAATTTTACTTCTGTAACGTTTCGTCTAACCAAAGACTTCTTCAAACAAGAATTTAAAAAAATGTCATGATTTATGCGAAATACGTGAAATTTGGGCATAAATCATGATTATGAACCCTTAAAACGATTGTCACGGTAACAAGCACTCGTTACTTTGCCTTCTTCTATACCTTCGTTTTTTTTTTTTATTTTATTTATAGCGACTTCTTAGAGTGGATCACCCTGTCTAAGGCCCTGTAACAGCGGCCACTTATAGACGGACAGGGTTACAGTTACTGGAAAGATGTGATCTTTACTTGATCGGCTTAGCCTTCCCAAGTTATTACACCCTGGGTTGAGTGGTGGGCGTGGATAAGCGAGCCGGAGTCGCCGGGGCTCGGACCCGAGATCTTCAACCTGCGATGCCAACATGTTTAACCATTAGGCCATCGCGCCCACTATAACTATGACTGGATAGAAAGTTTCAGAGTTTTGCTTCAACTTGGACAAATTTTGCTTCTGTAACGTTTCGTCTAACCAAAGTCAGACTTCTTCAGACAAGCATTTTAAGAAACGACATGATTTATGCGACACTTTACGACGTGGAATTTTCCATAATTCATGATTTCACTGCGTAATGAATCGATTTAAGGACAGCCTACAAAGGAAATGACTTTTGATCGGAAATCTTAATTACGCGACCATTGGTGTTCCTGGTCATTTTACTCATTTTTCAAGTGGACAGCTGATCTAAAAATACATGCACTTCAGCCAGCAATAGCGTTATGTGCGATAGAAGATGAGTTTTAAATCCGTCATGAGATTTCCCTTTAAACAAACTGTTTGAGATTAAGCGCCCTTCAACACAGCGACTGGGCATATTGTTCGTTACAAAATTTTTAATCGGTCAACACGATTGGCTACCAATTCTCACCTATTCACTGTGGAGGTTTCACAATGTCACAAACAGTTTTATGCAAGAAGCTTTTTTCCAAGAATCTCTAAACTTTGGAATTCCTTTCCTTCTTGCTGCTTTCCTGATCATGTTGATCTACAAGGCTTTAAAACTAGCGTTAATAAACATCCATCAGGGATGGGGCTCCTCAGTTCCTATTCCTGCATTTCATGTAGCTCTTTGCACTTTAGTGGCTTCAGGAGAATTTTTAAGTTTGATTCGTCTCCTGTGGGTTGCTTTGAGCACATTTTAATAAAAAAAATACTTAATATGAGTAGTAATTTTAAATATTTTCTGTAGAAGTTCGTTCTAAACAAAGCCGCCAAAATGGAACCAACTAATGTCCACTCAAATGGCATAGAGCTACTACAAGGTGAGGTGCCAGCAACCGCACTTTAAGCGGAAATGGGAAGCGGATTCCAAATGAAACTCAACCATCATAGTAAAGTGCAGTGAGTGGTACCTTAGATAGATAAAACTATCTACCCCTTTTTTATAATAATGTACTTATTTCGCCGAGTTATTTCCAAAATACTAGTAACTAGGTAAGCCAGATTTTCATTATAAAAAAGCTTTCGAAATTCATTTTTTGGAGATTTTTAACTTTCAAGTTTATTAAAAACGACTCAAATACAGCAAAACGACAATTACCTTTTTTACCTGGTTTTCAATCGAGGTACAACTCAGATTTGAAAGTTAAACTAGGTCACCTAGTAATACTGTACATAGTTTTTATTGTAAATTCGTTTTACATTTCCTAGTTCAAAAATAACTAGGTTGCCATCCCTAGACTGAATCATTATAACAAATTGCGGTGAGTGGAAGTTCACCTGGGCAATGGTAAAACCAACGACATCCAATGTTGTGTTTCAGACAAGATAAGTTATGAATCTTTTTCGTTGAGTTTTTAGTTATTTGCTGCATTGAGTGACAAAACATATAAGACCAGCAACAGAACTCCCCCTCCCCACATGCAGATAACAGGTTTTATCATTGCCCAGAGCAGATACCACTTATTGCACTTTGTTATGGTGGTTTAGTTTTGTACTTAGATTGTCGTTGTTGGCACTCTATATTGTTGTAGCTCTTTGATATTGGAGTGCCTATTAGTTGGGATGAGGCAAAACCGAATCATATGGAATTCGAATCTGATTCGATAAATTTCTATTACTATTATAGTCGCCATTATGATGTTTAGGAAATATATAGTTACGAGTTACAAATATTAGCATAAACTGACTCAAAACGCATGCATTTTCATTTTAACGACGGAATACAACCGATTTTGGTCAAATTTGATCGAAATCGATTGTATGTTGTCGTTAAAAATAAAAAATGCACTTCATTTAGCATATTTTTGTTCGTATGACCGATTCATAATGGATTCGAATAATCTGTACTTCGAATCACCGAACCGAATTGCCCAGCCCTAGCTATTAGTTGACTCCCTTCAGGCTCTGCCCTCGGCGTTGCTTGGAGAAAAATTGTATTAAAAAAAAGAATTACTATAGCTGAGTGCAGTGTGTGAACCCTGCTTTGGTGGATGAGGTGAAAAAACCATCTAACGATTCTTTGCTTCCCTCAATTCGTCTTTCACGATGAGCAGGAACATCTTAAACCACTTTTACACACATGAATAAATAGCGCGCTATTGCTTATCTTCATCTGAGGCCACCCTGTATAAAATTACGGTAAATTCATCTTTCAATTGCAGTTTATTTTTCTGAAAAAAAAGTAATAGCGTTATTGATGAGATTTATACAAAGTATGAGATGTTGATGGAACGCACCTGTTCGATGTCCATTATAATTGACCAAAAAGTCAAATATTGGTTCAATTCCAATATCACCAAGCGAAATTACTGTCGAATAATGGTGATTTTATCGCATTTTCAACAGTGTATGTTTGAACATAATTCCCCTTAACACATTCCAGACAAAATGGTATTTGTGGTTATTCAGGTAAACGACCAATTTGTTTCGGTTTTCTTAAGACTTAATCCTCATTACACGCTTGCGTTGCCTTTGCGTTCTTGCTATCACTGTTCACTGTATCAAAAATGCAGAAATCGCCGCTCATTGATGTTAAATTTACTTCGACATACTAGAATAATAGTTTTACCTTCGCCAAGGGGAGATAGCAATCACTGCACTTTACCATGGCGGTTCAGTTCTGTTTGTGATGTTTTCCGTTTAGAATGCAGTTGCTGGTACCACATTGTTTACTAGCTCTTCATTGTGGCCGTTGGTTGGTTCATTTAGGTCATGCTTACGGTCTTGCTCAAAGTGAATTTTTAAAAAAAGAAAAATAATATGGACTGCTTCGACGATAGCCTTCCTTCAATAGCCTTATTATTGACATATATCTTAGCAACAAGAAAGTTTTGACTGTCGAAATGCACAATTACTGCAAAAGGACGGTAAATTTACTGAACTTTTGACACAGTGTTGCGGGACATTGTAATGTAAAGTACGATAAAACAAAACAGACATAAAAAACACACAATCCAAGCAAGCCACGGAGGGAAATTTTTCGAGGTTTTCAGATAACCCAACAGTGCACTGTAATAAAAAATGCAACAAAATCACTGGTCTTTTGACAGTAATTTTACTTGACATTATTGTAAAAATTATTTTTAAAAACTGATTTTTTTGGCCAAATATGGGGTGCTGATGGAACGTACTGCGAAGGTGCGGTCCATCAACACTCCATAATTGGCACACATCTCCTCAACATGATGTTTTTTTTATTTTTGGAAATAGGCAATTACTGCAAATGACCAGTAAATTTACTGTACTTTTGTTACAGTGAGCGTTGTAACGCAAGGGTCAAATAAAACCAACTAGAAAAACACGCAACCTACGCGAGCATGCATGTCGTCTTTAGAGGTATTTTCTACGTGACGTTTGTGATAACCCAATCATAACTTTTACTGTTCTGTTTCTTGTGAAATTTCACAGAATATCATATTATTCCTGGTATTTTGGGGTTTTCCAAAGACTAAAAGTGATGTCAAAATGTTACTTTCAAGAAGTGGTATATGTCTTCACCATCACCCAGGGCAAAACCGCCCACTGCACTTTAATATAGAATATATTGTTTGCTCCGTCGTTTTTTGGGCGGCTTCCGGTCGTGCTTAGATTAAATAACTCTACCGATTGAGCTAACCGAGCTGGAACCTGCGTCTCCCGCGCATTTCCGGTACAGTAATCTAATAATATTTCCATTTCCTGTTCGGCGTAGCTAAAGATTGAGCTTAAAACCTCCAAACCTCCCCTATGCACTACATTTTAGTCAAATTTGCGTATTTTTTGGCAGTGTACTCCTATTGTGCTTTAAAATCGATATTTCTACATTTAACGTCACTTGTAACACACGAAGTGTAGTGACCGCATGGCCAGGTTATCAGTTCAAGAGGACAGATGTTGAGGTCGTACCCGATGAGGTCGAGAGTCCAATTCATTATTTTTTGGAGCGGACAGTAGTAATGGCAACCTAGTTATTCCGTGAGCTAAGTAAATTAAAACGATTTATTTATTATTTTTTGGAGTTTTTTGGAGAGGACAGTGGTGATGCGACCCAGTTATCCCCGAAACGAGGTAAATTAAAACGACTTAGTAATATTTTTTGGAGAGGACAGTATTGATGGTAACCGAGTTATCTCTTAAAAAAGGTGAATTATAATGGAATTCACCACAGAACTAAGTAAAGCATTACTAGGCGACCTAGTTTCACTTTCATAAACTAGGTAGTTCCTGGATTGAAAACGAGGTAAAATAGGGAGCTGTGGTTTGTCTATATTCAAAGCATTTTTAATAGATTTCAAGGTTAAAATCTTAAAATAGCCCTATTTTATTTATTTTTTCAATGAAAATATGGTTTAACTAGTTACCTAGTATTGCTAGATACCCAGTACCACCACCAAGTACCCAGCTTTAAAATAGGCCAATTTACTGGGTAAAATATCAAACATAAAACTCCGTTAAAGTTATTTTTGAAACCATGTAAGAATAATTTGAAATTAAAATCGGTAAACTGAGTGTGTTGATCTACAAGGCTTTAAAACTCGCGTTACTAGACATCTATCAGGGATGGGGGTTCCTTAGTTCCTATTCCTTCAATTCATGTAGCTCTTTGCACTTTAGTGGCTTCGGGAGAATTTTCAAGTTTGATTTGTATCCTGTGGCCTTGCTTTGAGCGAATTTTAATAGGAAAAAAGGTATAATAGGTAACTTTACCTAGAATGGCCAACACTATAGGATATTAGTTTTGCGAGGCGAAAAACCGACGTAGCTTACTGACTTTGAAAACGATCCGAGTTATATCAAATTCCGCAGAGAATAATCGAAAAGAAAAACAAATTTTTATTAGATTTTTGAAATAAACAACCGCCCGGATAAGGATAAGTCCAGATGTCATAACTAGGGCTGGGCTATTCGATTCGGTAATTCGAATCGATTCGAAACACAATTTATTCGAATCAATCGTGAATCGTTCATGGAAACAAGGACTTGTTAACTGATCCAGAATTTCCATTTTTAACGACAAAATGTAATCGATTTTGGTCAAATTTGACCAAAATCGATTACATTTTGTCGTTAAAATATATTAAAATTGTTGCTCTTAGTGTGAATTAAGAGTACATTGTAAACCGTAAATCTTTCATTTTCACAGTGGAGACGATTTATAATAGTAAAAATAGGATATTTGTTATTTAAATAGAATTAGTGATTCGATCCGATTCAAAAAAAAATATTCGAATCAGATTCGAATTCCAAATGATTCGTTTTTGCCTAGACCTAGTCATAGCCAATAAGGTATTTAGGGATTTAGTGCCTTTGTACCGAGCGAAATCTGACTTTTATTAGATTTTAACATTTAGCCGTTCTCAAGTCTATAATATCCCGCGACCGCGCCACTGTTTTTAAGGTGTTAAATAGTAATTTACGCAAAAAATGAAAAAATAATTCCATAATATCGAGTTTTCTTAAATTTCCGAAAATATTTTTCTGGGGTCTACGACAAAAATGCATCTATAAAACCTATTTTATATTTCAATCCCCCACACAACGCAGGATGTTTTGTTAAGAAAGGCCGCGTTTTGACGTTGTGATCCATCAGTGACTCGCGCTTAACAAATTCTGTTCCAAAATCCATTTTTGGTGCGATATTTTAACATTTACTTTGCGTTCAATAATACTGAATCCGCGCTGAATCAATATCCGACTTGAAATATTTGTTTTTTGGGAGTCAATTTACACGCACGAACAAATCCGAGCAATTTATTATTTTTTGGAGGTTCAAATTTCTGCGGTTTTCATCAAAAAATACCAATTTCTAACTCTGCGGTGTGAGTATCTGAATTATCGAATGGGAATTTTATTTTGTCAAGCATGAGCCACAGATGGACCACGTCTCATCGACGCGATCCATCAGTGACTCATACTTAACAAACGCTGATCTAAAATTTTTCTGTTTGGGATGAAGATGCCTAATTTTGAATGAGTATACTAGGTAAACTAGGTTCCCTCCACGTAGAATTGTCATCATTAGATCGTACCCTGCTGGAAAAAGTTCGTCAAAATATCTTTTGTTGAGTATAGGTCACTGATGGATCACGCCGCTGAGGCGTGGTCCATCTGTGGCTCATACTTAACAAAATAAGGTCTTTAGATATCGCCGAGTAATTAAGAAGTCTACATCAACCAAGGAATGCGTACCCAACTAACGTCACGCAAATTGATTTTGTATCACGCTTGCGTAGTTACGTAAAAACGTAACGTAGAACACGCCACCTAAATTTTTATTGTTGTCTTTTGTAGGTAATGTAGCAATTATGTCGCTATGGTTAAGGGTATATGAATGGAAGAGAATTTTGCACGCCATTAAGCTTAGTATTCAGAGAGTAATGATGTATGAAATATAGTACGTTCATTTCGTGGAATTAAAATGAAAACGGAAATATTAGCGAGTAGAGAGAATTACAAATCGTGTATTTTCCAGGGTTTAGTATGTGTATTTGTAGCAATAACGCGACATTACCTTGATTTTCTGGAGGGTTTTTAGTTTTATCCGTACAGCCAAGCCCATTACAACCCTTTTTAATTGAAATTCGCTAAAGGAAGGGTAGAAACAGTGCCTAATGTGAACTGAGTAACAACTAGGCTGGGCAAAACCGAATCAGTAAGAATTCGAGTTCGATTCGAGTAATTTGTTCGAATCTGATCGTATCACGAATAAGAAATATGTCATCATTGTGGAAATCCAGTAAATCATAGTTTATAGTGTATATTCAATTCACAGTCGATGTCTAAGAGCAACAATTTACATATTTTAACGACGAATTATATTCGATTTTGGTTAAATTTGAACAAAATCGATTGCATTTTGTCGTTAAAATGAAAATTTTAGTCTATTTAGTAATTATTTGTTGCTATGAATGATTCGCGATTTATTCGAATATATCGTGCTTCGAATCGATTCAAATCACCGAATCGAATTGCCCAGCCCTAGTAACAACATGGAATAAAAATCAGTAAATTCGCCCTGGACGGAAAATATTTCTTTCCAAGTCGCTAGAGCAGAGTGCAGTGACTGGTATCTGCCCTGGGCGATGGCAGAACTATCAACTACAGTGTTGCTTCCTTCACCTGGGCAATTTAATTCGGTGATTCGAATCGATTCGAAGCAAGATTTATTTGAATCAGTCGTGAATCATTTATAGGAACAAAAATTTGTTGAATGAATAAGGATTTTCATTTTTAACGACGAAATACAATCGATTTTGGTCAAATTTGACCAAAAACGAATATATTTATTCGTAAAAATATAAAATTTTTGCTCTTAGTGTGAATTGAAAATACACTATAAACTATAAATTTCGTCAATTTGACAATAAGACAAGTTATAATAGTAAAAATGGGATATTTGTTATTTACAAAGAATTAGTGATTCGATCCGATTCGAACAAAATATCCGAATCAGATTCGAATCCCTATTGATTCGGTTTTGCCTAGCCCTAGTGACAGGGTGAGTAGGTCCAGTTATGTAAATTTGTGTTGAATGTAGGGCTTGGCAATTTGGTCCGATGATTCGAATCGATTCGAAGTACAAACTATTCAAACACTATATAAAAAAAAACTTGCTGAATGAAGTAAAATTTACACTTTTAACGATAAAATGCAATCGATTTTGGTCAAATTCAGCTAATATTGATTTTACTTCGGCCTCAAAATAAACCTTTATTCTCTTAGACAAGTGGTGTGAACTGAAAATACATCGCTTTTGAAGGTATTGTAACATATGGACTTCCTGTCGATAATTTGTAGTAGCAAAAACGAGATATTTGGTATTTTCATGGAACAAATGATTCGATCCGATTCGAAAAAGTATCCGAATCAGATTCGTATTTCAAATGATTCGGTTTTGCCCAACCGGCGGTGCGATCCACCAGTGCCTCACGCTCAACATCGGCATGCAGCACAAAATTATGTCTTTGTTATGATGTTGTGGTTTCCCGTGTATATTGAAATTTTTCATAATTGTTATTTGAAAAATTGTCCTTATGATCATTCTACATAATAATTTCTAATACCGATCAGATAGAGATAAAAATAACGGTATCAGGTTCCCTAACACAAGGCATATAAGAAGGATAAATATTTATTAAACGCCACCTTAAATCAGGAATTCCTATGTCCAAACCAGAAACTTCATTGTGTTGAGCATGAGCCACTGATGGACCGCGTCTCATCGACGCGATCCATCAGTGACCCATACCTAACAAAAGATATTTTGAAATTTATTTCCGATCGGGTAATGATTCCTATCAGAACAGATCTTAGCGAACATGTTTTGTTAAGCATGAGCTACTGATGGGACGAACAAGGTTTCCAGTGTATTTGGAAAATTTTCAGAACTATTATTTAAAGAATTGTCCTTTTTGATTATTCTTCGTATTAATTTTCAAGACCAATTAGACAGAGAGAGAGAAAAAACAGTATCGGACAAGGCATATAAATAGGATAAGTAGTTAGTTAACGTGACCCCAAAATCAGGAACTGCTGTGTCCAAATCACAAACTTCATTGTGTTAAGCATGAGCCACAGATGGACCGCGTCTCATCGACGCGATCCATCAGTGACTTATACTTAACAAAAGATATTTTGAAATTGATTTCCAATGGAGTAAAGATTCCTATCATAACAGATCTTAGCGAACATGTTTTGTTAGGCATGAGCTACTGATGGGGCGTACACGGTTTCCAGTGCCCAGTGTCATATGACGCAAGGCATATAAAAAGGATAAGTAGTTAGTTAACACCCCCCTAAAATCAGGAATTTCTGAACAATCACGGTGCGTTAAGCTTATAATTAACGTTTCAATGAGCACAATTGTATTGTATTTCTTTACCGGAGATTAAAACTTTCTATAGTGAAAGCACGGACATGTACTGTAATAAGAGAAGTTTCAAAACATAAAGCTAGTTATTACGAGGTGTCTGTCGTGCAGGGCATTTTTATTTATTTTTTCGTCAGGGACGTGTTTTGGGTAAAAAGTCAGGAATATTTTTATGTTTGTTACCAAGTTTTATGATTGTTTAGTTTTTTTTAAAGAAGCAACTCCGTTTCCAGTTCAACAAAATTACTGATATTTGACCTTATCTTGCAGCAAAGTCATGATTTAAAGTCAAAACTGCAAAACTGAGCAAAATATGATCAAATACCAGCGATTTCGTTTATCTGCAAAAAAAGTGAATTTCGTATACATTTTAACAACTATAAGGACAACTATCATTTTTATTCAAAGCTGTATTCGCCGAACATTGCTCATTCAAAGCGATGTCAATTACTATATTTCTGTGGAATGAGAACATGATATTTTTGTATATTTTTTAAGAATTTTAGTTTTGCGTTTTGCTGTGTAAAGGATTTCCTTTTCTCTATTATTTTTAAAATAACCTATTTGCAGTGAAATCATGATATAACACAAATTTTAACATAAATCCCGAGTTTGCGTTTCGAAAGGGGCAAAATATGATCAAATATCAGAAATTTCGTTTGTCAGGAATGTTAAAACATTATTCTACCAGTATAGTGAACTTCTAATGTCGCTCAAACAAAACGGTGAAGACAACTTTACTGAATATAATTTCTTCGAAAATTCCTTACTCAAATACGCTGTCAATTTTATTTCCTTTGAAATATCTTTTAACAATTTCAGTTTTATGGGGTCATGATTAAAGAGGGGATATTTGACATAAAATGTCATATAATGCATATTTTATGAGCACGAGACGACGATAAGATATTAAAATTGAATTGAACCGAAATCGTACACTAATAAATGTGATCTGGGATTTTCTCCTCCGGGTTCAAGTATCAGATGGTATCTTGAAATACGGGCAAAAGCTCCCAGGGATTAGATGGTTATTCGAGGACACTGATTGAAACTCTTTGTACATGTTTTTCATTTATTATAAATTTCCTCAAGTTGCAGTAAAATATCAACTTTTGCGACATTTTACGTTGTAAATTTTGGCAAAGATCAACGTTTTACACTACTATTGAATGATATTGAAAAATCCCCTCTTAACAGAAACCGTGTGACATGTACAAAAATGCAACTTTCAACTTTTAGTATTGAAATTCCAATTGACGAAGACCCCAATCTTGGTCCACGGAACCAAGGATTGGGACAGGAAAGTCCCCTCCCCCCCCCCCCATCTAATGAGATTACAGTTAACGTTTTCATATCCCTAATATCAGATAGCATCCCGAATCTTATAATCGATCCTGCATTCTTATGAAATGCAGTTTTCAGGTCTAGGTAGTTTACTTTTCTGAATCCTTTTGATAAGCTATTCCGTACTATTCATCCTCCATCAAATATAATATTTTGTTAAGCATGAGCCATCGATGGACCGTGCCTCAGCTGCACTTTTCATCAGCAGCCCATGCTTAACCAAACATATTTATTCAAATATATTCTAATATGTAATCTACCCAACCAGAACTTGTAGGCGCCGTGGCCCAGCGGTTAAACATGTTGGAGCATCGCCGGTTGGAGATCTCGGGTTCGAGTCCCAACGAGTCCGGCTCGATAATACATACCCACCACTCACAGGGTGTAATAACTAACTTGGGTAGGCTGAGCCGGACAAAACATCAAATTGCCAAAGCATCTTTTGTTAAGTATGCGTCACGGACGGATCGCGTCGATAAGACGCGGTCCATCTGTGGCGCATGCTTTACGGAATGAAATTTTAGGCAGGCAACCTACACACGTAAGATGAAGGTAAAATATTTTATCACAGAAGATACTACAATAGTGCAGATAGTATTGAACGTTTGACCTGAAAAAAAATATGCGGAATCACAACTGACGTTTTAGATTCGGATAATTTAGTCTTCCGAATTCCGATCCGTAATCCCCATCGCTACTCTACATTCTACACGGGCACACGAGTGAGCTTAGGGGGAGCTATGGTGACATGAAGTACTTTGAAATGTACGAAATCCCAAATTTTTTTGCTCGCTTTGGACGCACTGTAGGTATTATCTGTGTTTATCTAATATCTCCCCCCATCATCGCCGACTGAAAAAATCGCATAGAGGCCATAAAAGTACTTTGAATTGTACGAAATCCCAAATTTTTTTGCGCGCTTTGGACGCACTGTAGGTATTATCCTCATTTATCTAATATCTTCCCCCATCATCGCCGACTGAAAAAAAATCGCATAAAGGCCATAAAAGTACTTTGAATTGTACGAAATCCCAAATTTTTTTGCGCGCTTTGGGCGCACTGTAGTTATTATCCTTATTTATTTAATTCTTGTCTATAAAATTTCATTTTTCAATAAATTTTCGCACTTTGAGGCAATTTTTTTGGACTGTGTAACGTAATAATTAATAAAAAAAATCATATTTAAAATAAAAATCATATTTAGGATTTTTTTGCGCGTGACGTACATTACGACGTCATTACTCAACCGCGAAAATAATTTTTTAAAACTTCTCCTCCCCCCTCCCTTTTCAAACTTCTAAATACGCGGCTGTACAGGTAACTTTTATTATTTCAACAGAGTATACCCTAGATTAGTGTAAATATTATCACATCGTTTTCCACTGACAGCAGCAAAAAATATGTGGGATTTGAATTAAACAAAGCGAGTCTCGAACTTGACTTTAACGAAGCGGAAGTAAACGGTGGAACGTGCCGTTCGGTGGGAGTTAGTCCTATTTGAGTGCTGATTGCGACCTTGCTCTACTTCCTTTGAGTGAAGTTTCAACAAAAAATCAATAAAATAAACTAACCTGAGCAAAATTTGGATGGGCCATGTGAATGAGCATTCTGCAAAATAAATAAAGCTGGGAGTACCTGAAAGAAGAGAACTGGAAAACAGTATCGGACTGGGATTTAACATTAAAGTTTTGCCCAAGGAATAATTTAAGCATGATAATGAAAGCACAAAGGTTTCTGCTTATTTTGGCTACATTATTGTTACGAGTGAATGGACAAGTTCTTGACGACAATGGTGAGTATCAACGTACTTTTAACCGTTAAGCGCGATGGCGCGATTATCACGCGGGCTGGGCAAAACCGAATCACTTGGGATTCGAATATTTTTTCGAATGGGATCGAATCATTAATTTTTTGTAAATAACTCATATCAAATTTTTACTATTATAACTTGTCCCCATTGTGAAAATATTTAAGAAATTTATAGATTTTAGTGTATTTTCAATTCACACTAAGAGCAATAATTTTCATATTTTAACGACGAAATACGATCGATTTTGGTCAAATTTGACCAAAATCGATCGCATTTCGTCGTTAAAAATGAAAATCCTAGTTCACTTAACAAGTTTTAGTTCATATGACCGATTCACGACTGATTCGAATAAATTATGCTTCGAACAGATCCGAATCACCGAATCGAACTGCCCAGCCCTACATGTGGTCAAACCGGAAAAATCATATCTTTCCAGCAACGCTAATTCTGCCCGCCTATAAATGGCAGTAGGTATAAAAGGGCTTTGTTCAGGACGATTCACTCTGTGTTCAGTGTGATCCACTTAAGTAAAAAGTGGTGGATGGTTTTATTACGCCCGGGGCAGATACCACTCACTGAACTTTACCATGGCAGTTCGGTTCCGTTTGGGATGTTTTCCGTTTGGGGTGCAGTAGGTTTTACTACATCTTTTGGTAACTTTTTGCTATTGAGTTGTTATTTGTTGGTTTCTTTTATGGAACTGCTTCCGTGGTTGCCCAAGAGTGAATTTCAATAAAAAAAAAATAGGAAATAAAATAAGCGGGTATTTAAAAATAACTGAAATTCGAGGAGAGTTGGAAGCAGACGCCGAAAGTAACGAACCTACGGCCACTAATCCCAGTTGGAAAATGGAAGCTGGTGGTGTTTCCTCCATACTAATTAGATTTCCTGCTATTCGCTCCCATATTATTTTAATGATCTGACCGCTTATCTATTCTCCAGAAAACACTAATGAAAATGCTCCAGCACTAAACGATCCTCAACCGAGGCAGAACGATGAACAGGGAATCGTCCCCACAGGTATATATTAGTTATGGCAACTGGTTATTTTTTAAACAAAGTAAAGTAATACTAGGTAACCAAGTTTCACTTTTAAAACTAGATAGAGACCAAATTGAAAAGCAGGTACACTGGGTAATAGTCGTTTTGTTGCATTTAAGGGCATTTTTAATAAATTTGGAAGGTTGAAATCTGCAAATTGTATATTTTTTGAAGATTATTATTATTTGTACATTTTTTTATAATGAAAATAGGGTTTACATGGTTTTCCATACTAGACGCCTAGTTTTTACAACGGGTGCGGATATCTACTTATAAACTAGGTATACTTACCTATTTCACCTGGTAACTTTACTGGGGGAAAATTCCAAAGAGAAAACTCGGTAAAAGTTAAATTTAAAATTTAAAAAAATATTTAAAAATATGAATGTAATTGATATCTTCCTGAAACTGATAAAAGTACTTAATAAGCTCGGTAAAATAGGGATATCAGGAAAGGACCACGGCCTCTCGTGCGGATACCAGTTCCGTATCGGGTTGGATTACTTTGGCTTATCATGCTCCTTGCGCGTGGATTTTGTTGGCGGAGACCTCTCGCCCACAAAATGATCATAATCCTCCATAGGATTCGAACTTGACGCTTGACGATCAGGACGTAGCTCGAAGAGTATTTTCAACGCTTTACCGATTTAGCTAACCGTGCACTCCTAATGGCACTACGCACTTTTATCAAGAATTGCCAATCAATGATAAATACAAAAATATCATGTTCTCATTCCACATGAATGTAAGGTTATTGTAAGCTTTCGTTAAAACATAGTCTAACTTTTTCAGACAGGATTAAAGTCACTTTAATCTTGTCTGAAGAAGTTATATTATGTTCTAACGAAAGCTCGCAATAAACTTATTTCTCTGTAGAATGAGAACATGATATTTTTGTATATATGCTTGATATTATCTCATTCGTGTATCCTTGTGAATTCCCTCACACACGGATCCAGGATTTTAATGAAACAAGGAGAATGCATAGCTAGTTCATTGCAAGATATCAACGAATCAATAATAAATGACTGCAAATTATAGCAAAATTTCAATTTAATTGTAAATTGGCATAATCTATTCCGAAATTGCAATTGTATTTTTGTTCTCTCTTGTCGGGTTAACGTGGGGAGTAACTACTTATCGTTCTTCCATGCCTTTGCGTAAGTGGATCCTTTGCTAAGAGCGAGGATGCTGTAGGAGGAGAATAAATTAATAGACAAGAGACTTGGGAGTTTTTTAACACCCTTACACAGATTTATTTCTGTAACGTTTCGTCTGACCAATGTCAGACTTCTTCAGACAAGCATTTTAATGTTGGTGTTTGTATCGGTCGGGTTAACGTGGGACACACATTCACTCTGAGCAAGGCCCGTAGAAGTTTCGGAAAGAAAAAAACTAACGGCCACTTAATAGCAAAGAGCCACTAAAAGATGTAGTGCCAGCAATTGCACCATAAGCAGATAAGATTTCAAACTGAACTGAACTGCTATGGTAAAGTGCAGTGAGTGGTATCTGCCCTGAGCGATAGTAAAACTATCTGCCACTTCTTTGTTACTTTTTAGTCGCCTTTTACGACACGCAGGAAATACTATTGTATTTTTATTCGATAAAACAAAAATATATCCGTTTTCGGCCGCCCCTATCTTTATCAATTGCTCAGTTATATGCTTTGGAAAAGTGACTAAATTCAATAATCGGTCAAAGTATAAAATGTCAAGATAATCATCTTTGAATTGCTTTATTCGCTGATAACCATTGAAATGTCAAACACATACTGTAACAAAAAATATGCAACAAAATCACTGGGGTTTGACAGTAATTTTACTTGGCGGTATTGAAAAATAATTAAAAAAAAATTGCCCTATTTTGGCCAAACATGGGGTGTTGATGGAACCCACGGCAAAGGTGCGTTCTATCAACAGCCCATAATTGGCATAAATCACATCAACATGGTGTTTTTTTAACTTTGTAAATATGCAATTACTGCAAATGACCAGTAAATTTACTGTACTTTTGTTACAGTGTATCATTATCGCGCCTCATTATTCCAACTTATGCAGATAACGTAGGATTGTAAATAATTGATTAAAAGCATATTTAGCTTAAATCAGAATCTTTATTACCTACCTTACCCAAATACACGGGGATTTCATTGTTTGGCTTGATGATTCGTGATGGTTCGGTTAGTAGTGGGACTGTCCCCAAGTAGTGCGACGAAGGCGCGTGAAAATTTTTTGTCAGGTTACTTACCATTTTGAGTCAAAAAATACATAAAGAACTATAATACATATTATTGCAACCCGGTTGATTTTATTTTGCTTAATTAAGGCCCGCTACACACCGGTGTGTTTTTTTACCATCGTCTTGCGTCGCAAAACGAGAGGATTAAATAAAACAAGAAATGCGTCCGGTGTTGTGCAATGAACTGTCTTCTCTCCCCCACCTGTTCCACTCCTCTTGTACAGATGGATCCGTGTGCAAAGGGCGTGAAGATATTTAAATAAGATTAGTTAGAAAGTTAAATAACAAACGACTAGAATCTTATCAACATTTAACAAGGTTTTTTTACAAATAAATCTTGTGATATGTGGAATAAGATTCTGATCTTTTGTTGTTTATATAAAACAACAGTAAAAAGACCCACAACCTGAGAAAGTACGTATTTTTATAGCAATTCTTTGAAATAGATCACCCTGTCCAAGGCCTCTATGAAAAAGTACTGATAGATGGAGATGCTCAGAATTGTTGGAAATATATGAACTTTTTTTTCGGATTGGTCTATCTAAGTTATTACACCATTGGTTGAATGGTGGACATATATTCGCAATCCCCCTCTAATATTTGTCAGAAAATCGAACTATTCGGTGATTCGAATCGATTCAAAGCACAATTTATTCGTATTAATCGTGAATCGTTCATAGGAATAAAAACTTGTTGTTAAGTGAAGGAATACTTTCATTTTTAAACGCCGAAAATGCAATCGATTTTGGTCAAATTTGACCAAAATCGGTTGCATTTTGTCGTAAAAATAAAACTCTACTTTGTTGAGAAAGAATTTTTTCCTATGAACGATTCGAGATTAATTCAAATCAAATAAATTGGATCGGATCGATTCGAATCAATTACCTAATGATGAGAAGATAATGTGATCCGAAACATTTTCAACTTTATTTGAAATTTTGATCGCTTTCAGGATTTCTTCACATGAGTTTGTTTACTTTAGTGGGTGTGTTTTAAAGTGTACCAAAAATTTAGTTCTCTTTCTAAAGGCAGTGAAAGGTGTCAATTCTTGATATGGTTATAATAAATGAGTGAGCGCGCCGTAACAGCGCGAAATTTTTCTCGTTTTTTTTGCGAAGAAAATACACCATTTCGGGGACAAATCAATAAATATGCTATTGCACGCCGTAGCACGCTAAACTTTTACCCCTTTTATCATTTATTTTTATGAAATTTCGCAATCCTAAAGTGGGTACCCCCCCCCCTCCCCTGAAACATGAAAGGGAAATTTTATGCCGTCACTTTTGTTTTGAAGGAAACCAATAATACTTTCTTTAATTTGCAGACAAACCTCCCGCCACTCCGATGGCAACAATCAGGTTCGACAGTACAGCATCGACACAATCTCCTAACCATGTACCAACCCCAGCTGGTGCTTACAGTAAACAAGACACGGGACAAGCATTAGCTTCTTTGGTTTTTATTGGTAAGTGTGCGCGTGGGTAGTAACGAACCTCACTAATAATTAGAATTGAAGCATTTATATTTATTTTAAGCGAGCCCGGAAGTAGCACTTAACATTTGTGAGGCGCGATGGCCTATTGGTTAAAGATGTTGGCATCGCAGGTTGAAGATCTCGGGTTCGAGTCCCGGTTCGCTTATCCATGCCCACCACTCAACCCAGGGTGTAATAACTTGGGTAGGCTAAGCCGAACAGGAAAAGATCATATCTTTCCAGTAATTGTAACCCTGTCCGTCTATAAGTGGCCGCTGTTACAGGGCCTTGGACAGGGTGATCCAATTTAAGAAGGGGCCATAGAAAAAAAAAAACATGAACTGACTAACGGTCACTTAGACGTCAAATATCGGTATCAAAGCTGCACTAGTAACTACACATTAAGGGGGAGACGTTCCAAAAAAAGTCAACCGTTATAACAGAGTGCGAATTTAGTGCTACAAATTACAACAGGAGCCTTTTGTTCAGCGCAATACAGATATTTGCGCCGATATCATGAGTTATTTGGGTAATTTCATGAAAAATTTGGTAAAAAGGGAGATTTTTACTTGAAGTATCCCGAACAGAAATATTCTAACGAAACATTCAGACCGAGGCGCGGTTCATCGGTGACTAGGGCTGAGCATTTCGATTTGGGGATTCGAATCAATTCGAAGCACAATTTATTCGAATCAATCATGAATCGTTCATAGGAACAAAAACTTGCTAAATAAACTAGAATTTTCATTTTTACCAATAAAATGCTATCAATTTCGGTTAAATCTGACTAAAATCGATAGCATTTTGCCGTTAAAATGTGAAAATTATTGCTCTCAGATAATGTAGTGTGAAGTGAAAAAACACTACAAGCTATCAATTTCTCGATAACCACGATGAGGACAAGTTGTAATAGTAAAAATGGGATATTTGTTATTTACATGGATTTAGATATGTGATCCGATTCGAAAAAGATATTCGAATCAGATTCGAATTCCAAATGGTTCGGTTTTGCCCAGCCCTATCTGTGACTCATGCTGGCAAAAGAAAATTACTAATTGAAGTGCAAGTGCATGTTACAGGCGGCGAATCTCCTATCAAAACACATATTCGGTTTTTTCCTATTTGTTCTATTTCCTGATGACTCTGTAACATGATATATGTATCTGTATCTGTCTTTTGAGTCGCCAGGGGTGTCGAAATGGATCTGTGTAAATACAGATTCATATTATAAGAGACCACCTGCGACACCTACCGGGACCATGACACATTCGATCAATTCGAAAAAAAATAAAATACACCGCGAGCAACTTTCGATTCTATTGGAGAATCATTCGTGCAACTTAAAATTCGATTTAAAGAATCATTCGATGGTCGATTTTGTCCTCTCTAGCATTTTTTTTAAAATTTACATAGTCCCTTATTTTATTTCAGCGTCGGTTGTGTGTAAGATTGTCCAAAATATTCGATTCGGTTCGTGGTTTGTAAATAATGATGTCCTTTCAATGTTTCAAGCGATCCCAAAAACAACAGATTCAAAAAAGTATACATGAAAAAATGGATGTAAATTTTATGTGTTCTACAAATAATTCTCAAGTATCTTTGTTTGTTTATTATAAAACTCCTGGGTCGAATATTCGATTCGAATCGTAAGACTGTTCCATTCGATTTCAAACATAATAGATATTCAATTTTGGCCACCACTAGGGCTGGGCAATTCGATTCGGTGATTCGAATCGATTCGAAGCACAACGATCGTGAATCGTTCATAGGAACAAAAACTTACTAACTGAACCAGAATTTTCATTTTCAATGACAAAATGCAATCGATTTCGGTCAAATTTGACCAAAATCGATTATATTTTGTCGTCAAAATATGGAAATTGTTGCTCTTAGACATAAATTGTGGATAGAAAATGAATTTAAACGATTTCTTAATTTTCACAATGGGGACAAGTTGTAATAGTAAAAATGAGATAATTGTTATTTACATGAAATTAGTGATTCGATCCAATTCCAGAAAAAATATTCGAATCAGATTCGATTTCCAAACGATTCGGTTTTGCCCAGCTCTGAGCACCACTGGTTGTGTGACTCCGTGTTGTGGGAAGATTTATCCAGATTCTACAACGTTCTACAACTAAAATCATGATTTAATTGCGCAATTTGTCCCTCCCAATGAACTCCATTTTGGAATAAAACGATTCCAAATCTCTCAAAGTACTCTATATTTTTTTTGCGCCGAAAGCGCTTTTAAATTAATAATTTAACATGGCCTACATCTTGTTTCAGCCGTGGTGGTGTCCCTGTGCGTCGTAGGATGTGTAGCGTTCCTTGGTGGAGCTTATTGCTGGTACAAGTAAGTATGTTTTTTACATTTTTGTCCAATGAAACGTTTTCTTAACATGTTTTTTAGTCTTCGAAATATTTGCTATGGGCTGTCCGTGAACCTACATTTGAGGGGGGGTTGCGTATACCCAACAACCGTTTGTTGTCTCAAGTTTGACAAAATAATGTGTTTTATTGATATCCCATTTTGCACGGGTATGTGGTGAATATGCTTCAAAGTAGATATCGTTTCATTACATATGTTTAAGATATAACTTGATGTCGCGTAGTTCGCTCCTAATTTCTAGTTTTAAAATGAATTATTCCAGGTGCTACGTACCCACATATACGTATTTTTAATGAACTTCACTCCAAGCAAAGTCAAGTCCATACCTAATCAAATAAAGACCATCAACAGTTACTGACAACTGCGCTATATGTGGAAAACATCCTATACAGAACTGAACCACTCTAGCAGAGTGCGGAAGTGCAGAGTTACAGTTACTGACAACTGCACTATATGTGGAAAGCATCCTATACAGAACTGAACCACTCTAGCAGAGTGCGGTGAGTGGTATCTTCCCTGGGTGATGGTAAACGCAAGAATCGGCAACCGCCTGTTAGCGCAATGCTTCAGCTTAAGATGCCTCGATCTACATTTTCCACGTGTTGATTGTGCTGTGAACATTACTCGGCTGAATATCTTCGCTTTAATTTGATTCCATGTCATTTTTCTAGGCGATTTTAATTTATCAGACTGTTTGATGTTTGCTCGGGCAGGAATCACATCTTGTCGAATCATCTTTTGCTAAGTATGTGTCACTGATGGATCGCGTCGATGAGTCGCGGTCCATCTGTGACTCATGCTTGACAAAACAAAATTTCTGATTGAAATCCGACCCCGCTTGCACTCGGCGCATGAACCATAATTATAGAACAAACCCCCAACGCCTAATAGCAGTTATTATCGTTTAACTGTTTTTCTGTTTTTTTCTTCTCAATTAAAATTCACTCTCAGCAAAGCCGGAAGAAGTGCCCTAAAGGAACCAACTAACGGGCGCTAAATAGCAGATAGTTTGCTCGATTTCTTTTAGTCGCCTACCCACAAGGCTGTAGTTTTGTTACTTTCGGCGCTGCTTCTGACACTGTTTAGAATGTTTAGAAGCTTAAAAACTTTATATATTTATGTTTGTTTGTTTGCTTATTCTGCACGACTGTGTGTGAATCAATATCTGTGTAATTAATAACTGCACCCTCTACCATGCACGCAAGTTATGTATGTAATTGTTCATGCCATTGCCCTCACCATAAAAATAGTCTTTTTGGAATCCTAAAAAGCCGGGCATTCTGGATTGCCAATGAAATAAATTTAGGTCACTTCAATTCTAAATTACTCATTTCGCAAAAAAAACTTTTTTCAATATATCAAACTTATCGGATCTCGTTGTGGAATCTTTAAATATTGTTTCACTGATTTTCAATAAAAAATTTTGGCGTCTTCTGCGAGATATGTTTTTTTTCATTTCGAAGTCAAATTGCAATATGTTGATCAAAGCACTTTTGCTTGCGGCTCACAATATGACGTCATAATCTTAAAACTAATATCCTCCCACCGATTGTTTCTGGATCCGTTCCTAATCAAAAATTGAATTTTGTCACACACGCGTCACAGATGGACCGCGCCCTGGCGGCACCATCCGTCCGAGGACTTGTTATTAAAGTAAGCTCTGCACGAAGCCGATCAGAAAAATTTTGATATTACTTGACCGAACATCTACACTAATTCTGGATAGCTACACTAATTTGAATTTGATTCCAGATAATTTTATATGTGATTTTAATTTATCAGGCCGTTTGATGATTTCTCGAGCAGAAAGCACATCCCAATCTTGTCAAACTATCCCTTGTTAAGTATGTGTCACTGATGGATCGCGTCGACGAGACGCGGTCCATCTGTGGCACACACTTGGCAAAATAAAGATTCCGATTAAAATTTACTTGCTTGCTCATCCATATTCAGACTTCTATTGAATGGCAAATGATTCAAAACGGAGAAATACCAAAATTTTGGAGCGACTTTGGCGCGCATTAGCCATTTTCGATATTTAATGAAATCTATACCCGAAAATCTGCTTTTATGAATTCTTCTTACAAATTCCGGCCTGTTTTAGCTCGGTAATTTTAAAAAATGCCAGTTCTCATTAAAAGGATCAAATTCTGAGCCCTCCCTCCCACAAATTGTCATGATTGATTACTCATATTCCTCCCATCCCTGCTGTTTAAAGCGGTAACCCTGCATATCACTCATTGCCGGGGCTGGGCAATTCGATTCAGAGATCCGAATCGATTCGAAGCATAATTTATTCGAATCAATAGTGAATCGTTAATAGGAACAAAAACTTGCTAAAAGAACTAGAATTGCCATTTTCAACGAGAAAATTTAATCGATTTTGGTCAAATTTGACCAAAATCGATTACATTTTGTCGTTAGAACATGAATATGCTGCCTTTGGACACTGAGCATGAATTGGAAATGTACAATAAACTATAAATTTTATGATTCTCACATTTGAGACTATTTTTAATACTAAAAAAATAGATATTTGTTATTTACATAGAATTAGTGATTTGATTCGGTTCGAAAAAATTATTCGATTCAGATTCGATTTACAAATGATTCGGTTTTGCCCAGCCCTACTCATTGCATGTTGATCGTATGTATAGGCACACAGGCTTTTCAACAGCTGCACGCCGTGTATTCTATAGAACTTCGGATTCGAGTGTTCTAATCCATAACGAATATCGACCAATGGGAGAGATTGTGGAGCCCAACGGTCATGTGATTCCGTAAGTGTTGTAATTGCTTGTTCGTCTTGTAATTGCTGTTTGTAATTGTCAAATTGATTGATTTCATAAATAGGGGGGGGGGGGGGGAGGGTAACCCCCCTCAATTTTTAACTTGTTTCGTTGGGATAGAAATAATTTTTCCTTTAACAATGCAAAATTGGAAGTTTATTTGTTAAGCATGGGTCACAGATGGACCCCGCCTCGTCGGCGAGATCCATCAGTGACTCATACTTAAGAAGCATGATTCATAATTACATATATATTTTATTGTCCTTTATTCTCCCAATTTGTCAAATTTTTTCGAGAGGAAAGTAACATTTATACCTTTAAAGCGCATAATAAACTGATCCATCGTTACTCGTGAAAATACTTAACGAACTAGCCCAATTCTGTATCTGCATCCTGGCCTTTCTTTATCTATCTGATTGATTTTTTTCTAGCCACTTCTTAGATTGGATCACGCTGACCAAGGCCCTGTTCACAGGAGCCACTTATAGTCGGACAAGGTTACAATTGCTCGAAAGATATGATCTTTTCCTGTTCGGCTTAGCCTACCCAAGATATTACACCCTAGGTTGAGTGGTGGGCATAGATTAGCGAGCCGGACTCGTCGGGACTCGAACCCGAAATCTTCAACCTGCGATGCCAACATGTTTAAACACTTTGTGGCCATCGCGCTCACAAAACATTACCCTGCGAACCTTACATGTTTTATAATTGATCCAGCAACTTTGTGGATAAATTTTTCATCATTTAGTTTTATGAACGTTACAGGCACACCGCTTCTTGTACAATTCATTTCCTAAGCGCTCAAAAGCTTCAAATTTTACGTAGAACAAGTCCCTTTCAAGTTTTTAGAAAACGGAGCCAATTCCTTCAAAGTTGAGCATTCTGCGCGACTTCTGTGCTCCCATTTTTGTTGGAAAAATTCTAAATTCCCGATCCTTTTTTTATGATCCCCGCGTCCTTCTTCCCGCCCATGCTTGCTAAAGTGATAGACAATTTTATTTTCCAACAGAAACAACGATATGACCAGGTTAGCGGAGAAGACAGATTATCCTGCGTACGGAGTTACGGGACCTAACCCACTGAGGCAACCATATAGCAAAGGACCGGTAAGTAATATTCGATTTGGAATATTCGAACCATAAATTATTCGATTCGCTTTCTGCAACAATTCGAAATCAACGAAAAGGTACCTTTGAATCTTTTCACATAAATTATAAACTGACTAAAAAATGTCTTTATTTGTTTAGTTTGTTTGTTTATTATATGACTTCTGATTCGAAGATTCGATTCGATTCGATTCGGAAAAATTATGCGATTCGATTCTAAAACCAGGAGATATTCGATTTTGGCCACCCCTACCGGTATTGAAGAATTTCATTTTATGAATCATAGTCCTTTTTGGCGCGATCATTTTGAGGTAACATAGTATCAGCTGTCGCCAATGATGTCAAATCCTGAAGGGCAACGAAAACTGTAGATAAAAACTTGCACGCCGAAGTAAAGTGGGAAGGTTTTGGCGTTTTGTTAGTAAACTTTCAAATCTGCAATATAACTGTTCGTTTGCCGAAGTCGCGTGAAAATTTGACCCTATTTTGAATATTTTTGCATAAAATTTTAGGCTCTAGTTTGGGGTTGTCCCCCCCTTTTTCAAAACAACAAGTCTTTGTTTATTTAATATAAAAAATTTATGATTCAATTTATTCGGAAAGGGGTATTCGACTCTACTTTGAAATGAAGGTTGTAATAAAAAAATGCAAAGAAATCACTGGCCTTTAACAGTAATTGTAATTGGTGGTATTGAAAAAAATTTTTTGGCGAATTATGGGGTGTTGATGGAACGCATCGCCAAGATACGGTCTCCCAACAGCCCATAATTGGCATAAATCCCGTCTACATGGCGTTTTTTAACTTTGGCAATATGCAATTACTGCAAATGACCAGTAAAATTACTGTACTTTTTGTTGCAGTGTATAGTTTTGCTTTCGGCCACCCTAATTTGTGTCCATCACTGCTATTGGAATATTAGCGACGATGCATCTCTTGCATAATATATTTCAATATTTTCCAGCCGATCGACAACAACCTTAATCGCAACGCTGAAGTTTATCATTATCAACAACAGAAACAGAAATTAAAAGCAATTAGCAGGTGAACTTTAGTTTTTATGAAAACTTTCCCATTGCAGGTTTTGAGGACTTTTTTATGGAAGGTTGCTCTGAGGAGATTCAATGGCAACGGCGCCATTCAATGCCAAGTTATTACACCCTGGGTTGAGTGGTGAGCATGGATAAGCGAGCCGGACTCGCCGGGGCTCTAACCCGAGATCTTCAACCTGCGATGCCAACATGTTTGACCACTGGGCCATCGCGCCCACAAATAAGCAAACGCGTACCTGTATCCTATCGGGAAAAAATTGTCGAAGCATCTTTTGTTAAGTATGAGTTACCGATGGATCGCGTCGAGGAGACGAGGTCCATCTGTGGCTCATGCTTGACAAAATAAAATTTCTGATTTGGGTAAAACAAAATGTAGAGCCAGAAACTGCATCGAAAATGAAAAACATTCCAAACAAAACTGAACTGTGATTGTAAAGTACAATGAGTGGCATCTGCCCTGGGCGATTGTGAAACAACCAAACACCTCTTTTTCCCTCTAAGTAGTCTTCTGCGTCACGCAGTTAGGGGAATTTTAAAGGCCACACCTGTAAATTTATGTTTCAAAAAATTAGGAACATCCAGGTACCTGTTTTTTGGGCATATTTGCGTATCTTTCTGACTTCGCCGTAAAATGGGTAAAAAATAGAGAAATTCAAGTTATTTGAAATGTTGGAAACTATGCAAACACACAATTACTTCAAGTGAAATAAATGTAATTTCATCGTCATTCAAACGTCATGTCCGTCACGTCATGTGTAACTATTGTCTCAACAAAGGGATTTTGTAACATACACTGTAACGAAAGTACAGTAAATTTACTGGTTATTTAGGTTAATTGCATATTTTCAAAGTCGAAAAAAACGCCACGTTGATGATATTTATGCCAACAATGGGCTATTGATGTACCGCACCTTCACGGTGCGTTCCATCAACACCCCATATTTGGCCAAAAAAATCAATTTTGATTATTTTAATATACCGCCAAGTAAAATTACTGTCTAAGACCAGTGATTGTGTTGCATTTTTTGTTACAGTTTAGCAAGAATAATCTTTTCCTCAATAATATTTTCAGTGCTTCAAGCGAAGTGAACGCCAGATCACGACAAAGTACAAGCGACACATTAAACGGGTCGATAACGTCACCGGAAGGACTAGAGAATGACGAAGAAAATAGCGACGGAGAATATACAGTTTACGAATGCCCCGGTTTAGCATCGGTAAGATATTTTTAAGCTTTAATGAAACCCACAGTGACGCTTTGTGATGTCACAAATTATTTGGTGAAATTAAAAATTCACAATCGTTAGGCTAAAAATAAGGAAATATCTATTTTGTTATAAAAAGATATTTCGACTTTTACTTGAAACTCTCAAAATTAGAAATTCCGCGAATGGGTTGATCCTAACCCGTACTTTTTATCACCCCCCTTCTTCTGTTTTCTTTTTTTTCTGTTTTTTTCCTGAAGGTTCGCACCAGGCAAAACCTGAAATCGAATCTCAACTGCAGTTATTATCTAACGACCGCTAACCCGATTTTATTTTGCCAAGCATGAGCCAGAGATGGACCGCGCCTCATTGTCGCGATCCATCAGTGACTCATACTGAGGGCTTGGCAAACCGAATCATTTGGTATTCGAATCTGATTCGAATAATTTTTTCGAATCGATCGAATCATAAATTCCACGTAAAGAAACAATTTACTGTCCCAGTCCCAGCAAGTCCGACTCGCTTATCCATGCCCGCCACTCAACTTGGGTAGGCTAAACCGAACAGGAAAAGATCATATCTTTCCAGCAACTGCAACCCTGTCCGTCTATAAGTGGCCGCTGTTACAGGGCCTTGAACAAGGTGATCCATTCTAAGAAGTGGCTGTAAATAAAAAATTAATCGACTCTTACAACACAGAGGAAAAGCGTTAGGGCCATTCCAAAGTCGCACCCACCCACCGCGGTTTTTACTGGTTCTCCCATTGAATGATGGAAGAAGCCGTAACCAGTGGTAACGTGATTCACCGTACGCTAGCGTGGTTTCTAACTGGTAATCATTTCAATGGCTTTTTCGAGCCTTAGCATTGGACGAATTGCAAATTTGCCCACTGGTCGTTTTCTATTTTTTGAGAACGAGGTGATCCACAGTGCGTATAATACCATCTTACCGAGATCTAACAACATCTTGTTCTTTTTGAATTCAGACAACAGATGGACCAATGGAAATACACAACCCTCTCTTTGCTGATTCTGAATCATCATTCACAAACTTCAACGAAGCACAGACGCTAGGTGGCGGTATTTCTGTGTCACAATACAACTATTCCGCCACGGTGGCTAATCAGGGGTAACTTCGAACGAACGATTTTGGTGGTGATACAAATACATTGTGATGCTAACAAAAAGCACAGAAGCCGCCGTTAGAACTATCTATGACCTCGTGAATATGGATTCTACGTTTAGTTTGAAGATTTGATGCGTGTCTCTTTCAGGATTCGATGCTATAATATATAATCGCTTAAATCGAATACTCCATATAAAATGATTTAATTTCTTACGCAATAGAGATTTGAATGACGACATCCTGACGTAAAATCACTTTTACCATGACGAATTTATTCAAAATTCATTTCAAGGTGACTCCTGACTCGAAACATTTTTCCAAATTTTTCCAAACTTTGTGGTGGTGAATATGTATCAGAGACGGTACTGGATGTAAGTTTTAACCGAATCGATTCGAGCTAATGCTGTTAAATCCAATGAGCCTTATATTCCATCAGAAAAAATCCTCTTCTTTAGTATGGTTATCCAGAATGTTTTGATCGACAAGGCTTTAAAACTCGGGTCAAAAAGTATTCAATCAGAAATATATTGCCAGAACACCTTTGTTAAGCATGAGCCGCTGATAGATCGCGTCGATGAGACGTGTTCTATCTGTGGCTCATGCTGGACAAAATAAAATGAACGTTTGCTAACTTTTCTTCTGGCGCCTGAGTAGCAGAGAAACCCGCATTCTGCGATCTGGATTTCATTGCCCCCATACTGCTTTCCACACTGTAACAAAGATTCAGTAAATTTACTGGTCATTTGCAGTAATTGCATATTTCCAAAGTTAAAAAAAAACTCAAGAAATTCATTCTGCTTTTTATACTGTAACAAAAGTACAGTAAATTTACTCGTCATTTGCAGTAATTGCATATTTGCAAAGTTAAAAAACCCTATGTTTATGGGATTTATGCCAACTATGAGTCGTTCATGGACCGCATCTTCGCGGTGCGTTACATCAACACCCCATATTTGGCCAAAAAGTAAATTTTGAATTTTTTTTCAATATCGCCCGATAAAATTACTATCAAAGACGAGTGATTTTGTTGCATTTTTGTTATGGTGTAGAGTGTTTTGATCGGTAAGGTCTCGAGACTCGGGTCAATAAGAAATATTCGCTAGGACACGTTTTGTTAGATATGAGTCACTGATGGATCGCGTCTCATCGACAGTACAACCAGGGAGGTACACTTTTTTCTTTTCATTTTTATTCATTTCATTAGTTTCCCAAGAAACATTCTGTCCGCAGCATTAGACTAGTTAAGATATGATACCCCACCACAGACTGACTGGATGTCAGATACCACCCAGACACTCAGAAAAATTGGTCCCAGCAAAAGAAAATGCCTTTGTAAGTATCTGACCAAATTGTACAAATAGTTTTGGAGCTTTTGGTCACCCGAAGAAAATGACAGGAATGTTTCGAACAACCGAAGAAAAACGACTCTGCCTTGCCATCACTCTCGGTCGAGGTGTGATGCGATGCACAAAATTCTTCCCAACGGAACTGAACTGATATGGAAAATTGTAGTGAGTGGTATCTGCCCTGGGCGATAGTAAAACCATCTACCACTTCTTTGTTAACTTTTAGTCTTCTTTATGCTCTGGTGGTATCTTAAAGTGCTGGGGTTGGTTTTTGGATGTTAGCATGAATGGGGCTGGGCAAAACGGATTTATTGCGAATTCGAATCTGACTCGAATCAGATCTTTTAGTAGCTCTTTGCTGTTGAGTGCACGTTGGTTGGTTCCTTTTGGGAGTTGCTTTCGGCCTTGCTTAGAGTGATTTTCAACAAAAAATAAAAAAAATCACTAATTTCGCGTCAAGAGCAAATATTCCGCTTTTTCTATTACAATTTTCTCACTCTCGATTCAAGACATCCATGGCTAAGAATTAACCAATATTTATATACATACAGTTACGTTTTTGTTCCTATGTGTCCGAGATTGTTTCACGATTGATTCGAATAATCTGTGCTTTCAAGTAACCAAATCTAATTACCCAGCCCTACGTATGATGTCTATCGTACATTGGTTTGAGCAAACCTTTTTAAAAATTTTAATATTTCGAGAATTTTGAAGTTTGGTGCATTAGGGAATCAGTGCAATTTTTAATCTATTGCTTGCTTTGCATAGTTTCATTTTTTTCTAGTTTTTATTGACTATTATTTTATTATATATATTAAACTTCTTTTATAATGTTGCACCTTACAATAAAGGTTGCCTTGTCCGAGTAGTGGGGTACTCTGAGCGAAAATAATTTATTTAAAAAAAAATCAATTTGCAGCATAATCATGATATATACCAAATTTTACAACGTAAAATTTGGTATAAATCATGATTTTGCTGCAAGTGGGCAATAAATGGTCAAATATAAGCGATTTGTTCATCTGAAACGTTAAAACTAAAGCAAAATATTCGATTCGTCATTCGCGGGTCTTAAATTATTCGATTCGATTTCCCAGTGGTGCAAAATCAAATTAAAAGAAAAAAATTTCGGAAAATGTAAGGGGATTTTGGTTTCAAGAAATTTTCGAGAGAATCTCTCTGTTTGTTTATTATATTACTGTTGATTCGAATGTTCGCAATTCGATTCGGAAAAGTTATCCGATTCTGAATTGAACAGATATTCGATTTTTGTCACCCCTAGTTAAAATATCATTATAGAATCCAGAATAGAACTACTTTTGTTTTCTGTCTCCGATCATTTTTGAACTGATTCATTTTGCAACATAATCATGAAATATGTATAAATCATGATTATGCTGCAAATGGTCAATGTATCGTCAAATATAAGCGATTCGTTCATCTGAAATGTTAAAACTAAATCACAATATTCGATTCGATTCGTAAAAGCTGTCCGAATCTGAATACAACACATATAATCGATATTGGTCACCCCTATAGAATTCTGAATAGAAATACTTTGGTTTTCCGTTCATTCTTGAACGGATAAATTATACAGTGAAATCATGATATATGCCAAATTTCACAACGTAAAATTTGACACAAATCATGATTTTGCTGCAGAATAGGGTCAAATAACAGTAATTTCTATCTGAAATGTTGAAACATGGTTGAATTATTGAAACATTTAGGAATACTGTTCGAACTACTCGAAAAATTGCCTATTATCAGCAATATATATTAGAATGTTTTGTGAAGCGCCATGGCCTAGTGGTTAAACATGTTGGCATCGCAGGTTGAAGAACTCGGGTTCGAGCCCCGGCGAGTCCGGTTTGCTAATCCATGCCCACCATTCAACCCAGGGTGTAATAACTTGGGTAGGCTAAGCCGAACAGGAAAATATCATATTTTTCCAGCAATTGTAACCCTGTCCGTCCATAAGTGGCTGCTATTACAGAGCCTTGGACAGGGTGATCTTCCTATCCTGTCTATGTAGTGAATTTTTAACAACGTTAAACTTTGTAAAGACAAATATAACTATTAGGACTGGGAAAAACCGAATCATTTAGAATTCGAATCTGATTCGAACAATTTTTTCGAATCGGATCGAATTATAAACTCTACGTAAATAACAAATATCCCATTTTTCATATTACAACTTTTCTCCATTGTTAAAATCAAGAAATTTATAGTTTTAGAGTATTTTCAATTCATACTCCATGTCTGGGAACAACAATTTTCATGTTTTAACGACAAAATATAATCGTTTTTGGTCAAGTTGACCAAAATCGATTATATTTTGTCGTTAAAAATGAAAATTCCAGTTTATTAAGCAAGTTTTCATTCCTTTGAAAGACTAACGATCGATTTGAATAAATTGTGCTTCGAATCGATTCTCAGCCCATGGGATGTGTTATTTTTGGTCACAGCCATCAATTTCATTTTGTAAAGCATGAAACACGGGTAGACCGTTCCTCGATATCGCACTGCTTTCAACATTGCTAAGAGTGAATATCTCCTCACGACTTCAGCGAATATTATTAAACCATACTTTATTACGCATGTTGAGATATGCTCCTCTTTCCCAGGCCGAATTTTGCAAAACATTCAAATTTTTTATGACAATGACAAGTTTCCTGCACTGTTTTGTGGAAATATTTTATTGTTGCAATAAATATAACGATTCTTCTTTCCTTTATTTATTATTTTTTTCTGTCGTTATTATTTTTTCATCAAAACTCGCTCAGAGCAAGGCTGCAGGAGACAAATCACACTTGAAAATTCTCCTGAAGCCACTAAAGTGCAAAGAGCTTCGTGTTATGCAAGAATAGGAACTAAGGAACCACCATCCCTGTTAGATGTCTATTGACGAGAGTTGAAACCCATATAGCCATATTTATGTAAATTCGCTCAGAGCGAGTCTGCAGGGGACAAACCATACTTGAAAATTCTCCTGGAGCCACTAAAAGTGCAAAGAGCTTCATGTTCTGCAGGAATAGGAACTAAGGACCCCAATCTCTGATAGATTTCAGTTGAAGCGAGTTTCAAAGCCATGTAGCCATTTTTTTTAAAATTCCCTCAGAGCGAGGCTGCAGGGGACAAACCATACTTGAAAATTCTCCTGAAGCCACTAAAGTGCAAAGAGCTTCATGTTATGCAAGAATAGGAACTAAGGAACCACCATCCCTGGTAGATGTCTATGGACGAGAGTTTTAAAGCCATGTAGCCATATTTATGTAAATTCGCTCAGAGCGAGGCTGCAGGAGACAAAGCATACTTGAAAATTCTCCTGGGGCCACTAGAGTGCAAAGAGCTACATGAAACGCAGGAATAGGAACTAAGGAACCCCCATCCCTGATAGATATCTATTAACGCGAGTGTTAAAGCCATGTAGATCAACACGATGAGGAAATCAGTGAAAGGCAAGGAATG
>OZ023143.1:22980838-23036809 GCA_963675895.2 Styela plicata | reverse complement strand
TGATTTCCTGATCGTGTCGATCTACAAAGGCTTTAAAACTCGCTTCAACAGACATCTATCAGGGATGGGGGTTCCTTAGTTCCTATTCCTGCATAACATGAAGCTCTTTGCACTTTAGTGGCTTCAGGAGAATTTTCAAGTATGGTTTGTCTCCTGCAGCCTCGCTCTGAGCGAATTTACATATATCGAAGATTATTGAAACCTGTTTAGAAATGATAGGGAACTTTAAGCAGTCGAAATTTTTGCGCTTCGGCGTGGAAACGTTGATTCAGCGATGCAGCCAACAAAAAAATATATATCGAAGATTATTGAAACCTGTTTAGAAATGATAGGGAACTTTAAGCAGTCGAAATTTTGCGCTTCGGCGTGGAAACGTTGATTCAGCGATGCAGCCAACAAAAAAATATATATCGAAGATTATTGAAACCTGTTTAGAAATGATAGGGAACTTTAAGCAGTCGAAATTTTGCGCTTCGGCGTGGAAACGTTGATTCAGCGATGCAGCCAACAAAAAAATATATATCGAAGATTATTGAAACCTGTTTAGAAACAATAGGGAACTTTAAGCAGTCGAAATTTTGCGCAAGCCCGAATGACTGATAGATCGCGCCCCGTGGGCAGAGGACTAGTTTTTTTGTGCGCTGTAAAAAAACTACTGTAAATTTACTGGTCATTTGCTCTAATTGCGTATTTCCAAAGTCATGTCAAAAAAGTCAATTTTCAATTTTTTTTTCAATACCGCCAAGTAAAATTACTGTCAAAGAGCAGTGGTCGTCGACAGTAATTTTACTTGGCGGTATTGAAAAACATTCAAAATCGATTTTTTTTTGCCAAATTGTGAGGTGGTGATGGAACGCACCGCGAGGGTGCGGCTCATCAACAGCCCATAATTGACATAAATCTCAACAACATGGCGTTTTTTACTTCGGAAATTTTCAATTACTGCAAATGACTAGTAATATTACCGTACTTTCATCACAGTGTTGGTTTTCCGTCAACATCAACCGTTTTCATTCATAAGTCGCCTTTCATCAGGACCTTGACCAGGGCGATCCATTCAAATGTGCGTCATCAATTTTCTTTTTCGAGATGCATTCCGCTTAGGAGTGCTGTTACTGGGGCTACGGTCTGAAAAGGCTCTTCGCCACTTAGTGGTCATTAGTTGGATACTTTCAGACGCTGTTGCTGCGCTGATTTTGTTGTTTTTTGTTACAATGTATCTACTCAATCTATTCATGATATTGGGTTGCGTTTTTTAATTCTGGAAATATGCAATTACTGTAAATGACCAGTAAATTTACTGTTTTTTTGTTACAGTGTCGATGGAACGAACCGCGAATTGAAATAAATGTAAAATTTCAACGTAAACGTAGTTTTTTTAAAACCTTAGCACCAGATTAGAAATTTTTCAAGCATGAGCCATTGATGCAACCGCGTCTCATCTTGGACTGGAGGCTTTGATCTAATATTTAACCGATATGTCTTGTGCAGAAGCTTGATTCACGAGAAAGCCATAATCAATACCTAAGCCGTTATCCCGGCTTTCTTCTCCCGCAGGTTAAAATAAAATCCTCATCTTTATACTCTTCTGTACTGCGCGACACTGCTACGTGTCAACAGTATATAAGTTATAAGGCGGGACGCTCTTTACGGTCTATGGATATTATGAAGATGCGATTTGTATGGTTTTTGTAAAATGTATTTTAAAGCCAGACAAATTTTACATGTTGAATAATGTTGTAGCGTTTAAGATAAATGAAACTGCTGTTAAATCTAACCATAGCTTGCCTACGCTTACTAGCTTGCTTACTAGCTTATTTTAGAACGTCCCCCTTTCCAGTATATAGCATTGTCGATGACTTAACCATTCCATTGCCCTGATGAGGAACGTCTGTATAGACATTCGAAACGCTGGCAAAATATAAAATATCGTTTGCACATCAACGGTTGAGCAATTAGATTCACCACAGCTTGCCTATTTTGCAAAATTTTTTGTCAAATTTCTCTATGCAAGATTTGAAATTGAATTGAATTTTAAACTTTAGAATTCCTTGCCATTCAATGATTTCCTGATCGTGTCGATCTACAAGGCTTTAAAACTCGCTTCAACAGACATCTATCAGGGATGGGGGTTCCTTAGTTCCTATTCCTGCATAACATGAAGCTCTTTGCACTTTAGTGGCTTCAGGAGAATTTTCAAGTATGGTTTGTCTCCTGCAGCCTCGCTCTGAGCGAATTTACATATATCGAAGATTATTGAAACCTGTTTAGAAATGATAGGGAACTTTAAGCAGTCGAAATTTTGCGCTTCGGCGTGGAAACGTTGATTCAGCGATGCAGCCAACAAAAAAATATATATCGAAGATTATTGAAACCTGTTTAGAAATGATAGGGAACTTTAAGCAGTCGAAATTTTGCGCTTCGGCGTGGAAACGTTGATTCAGCGATGCAGCCAACAAAAAAATATATATCGAAGATTATTGAAACCTGTTTAGAAATAATAGGGAACTTTAAGCAGTCGAAATTTTGCGCAAGCCCGAATGACTGATAGATCGCGCCCCGTGGGCAGAGGACTAGTTTTTTTGTGCGCTGTAAAAAAACTACTGTAAATTTACTGGTTATTTGCTCTAATTGCGTATTTCCAAAGTCATGTCAAAAAAGTCAATTTTCAATTTTTTTTTCAATACCGCCAAGTAAAATTACTGTCAAAGAGCAGTGGTCGTCGACAGTAATTTTACTTGGCGGTATTGAAAAACATTCAAAATCGATTTTTTTTGGCCAAATTGTGAGGTGGTGATGGAACGCACCGCGAGGGTGCGGCTCATCAACAGCCCATAATTGACATAAATCTCAACAACATGGCGTTTTTTACTTCGGAAATTTTCAATTACTGCAAATGACTAGTAATATTACCGTACTTTCATCACAGTGTTGGTTTTCCGTCAACATCAACCGTTTTCATTCATAAGTCGCCTTTCATCAGGACCTTGACCAGGGCGATCCATTCAAATGTGCGTCATCAATTTTCTTTTTCGAGATGCATTCCGCTTAGGAGTGCTGTTACTGGGGCTACGGTCTGAAAAGGCTCTTCGCCACTTAGTGGTCATTAGTTGGATACTTTCAGACGCTGTTGCTGCGCTGATTTTGTTGTTTTTTGTTACAATGTATCTACTCAATCTATTCATGATATTGGGTTGCGTTTTTTAATTCTGGAAATATGCAATTACTGTAAATGACCAGTAAATTTACTGTACTTTTGTTACAGTGTCGATGGAACGAACCGCGAATTGAAATAAATGTAAAATTTCAACGTAAACGTAGTTTTTTCAAAACCTTAGCACCAAATCAGAAATTTTTCAAGCATGAGCCATTGATGCACCGCGTCTCATCTTGGACTGGAGGCTTTGATCTAATATTTAACCGATATGTCTTGTGCAGAAGCTTGATTCACGAGAAAGCCATAATCAATACCTAAGCCGTTATCCCGGCTTTCTTCTCCCGCAGGTTAAATAAAAATTGTCATCTTTATACTCTTCTGTACTGCGCGACACTGCTACGTGTCAACAGTATATAAGTTATAAGGCGGGACGCTTTTACGGTCTATGGATATTATGAAGATGCGATTTGTATGGTTTTTGTAAAATGTATTTTAAAGCCAGACAAATTTTACATGTTGAATAATGTTGTAGCGTTTAAGATAAATGAAACTGCTGTTAAATCTAACCATAGCTTGCCTACGCTTACTAGCTTGCTTACTAGCTTATTTTAGAACGTCCCCCTTTCCAGTATATAGCATTGTCGATGACTTAACCATTCCATTGCCCTGATGAGGAACGTCTGTATAGACATTCGAAACGTTGGCAAAATATAAAATATCGTTTGCACATCAACGGTTGAGCAATTAGATTCACCATAGCTTGCCTATTTTGCAAAATTTTTTGTCAAATTTCTCTATGCAAAATTTGAAATTGAATTGAATTTTGAATTTGAAATTTTCAACTGGTCCACTCGATTGGCCACCACTTCGCATCCATTCACTGCGAAGTCAAAAAAATGTCAAAAAAACAGTTTTATGCAAGATTTCTTTTTCAGGAATTTCTAAACTTTAGCATTCCTTGCCTTTCACTGATTTCCTCATCGTGTTGATCTACATGGCTTTAACACTCGCGTTAATAGATATCTATCAGGGATGAGGGTTCCTTAGTTCCTATTCCTGCGTTTCATGTAGCTCTTTGCACTCTAGTGGCTCCAGGAGAATTTTCAAGCATGCTTTGTCTCCTGCAGCCTCGCTCTGAGCGAATTTACATAAATATGGCTACATGGCTTTAAAACTCTCGTCCATAGACATCTACCAGGGATGGTGGTTCCTTAGTTCCTATTCTTGCATAACATGAAGCTCTTTGCACTTTAGTGGCTTCAGGAGAATTTTCAAGTACGATTTGTCTCCTGCAGCCTCGCTCTGAGGGAATTTTAAAAAAATGGCTACATGGCTTTGAAACTCGCTTCAACTGAAATCTATCAGAGATTGGGGTCCTTAGTTCCTATTCCTGCAGAACATGAAGCTCTTTGCACTTTTAGTGGCTCCAGGAGAATTTTCAAGTATGGTTTGTCCCCTGCAGCCTCGCTCTGAGCGAATTTACATAAATATGGCTATATGGGTTTCAACTCTCGTTAATAGACATCTAACAGGGATGGTGGTTCCTTAGTTCCTATTCTTGCATAACACGAAGCTCTTTGCACTTTAGTGGCTTCAGGAGAATTTTCAAGTGTGATTTGTCTCCTGCAGCCTTGCTCTGAGCGAGTTTTGATGAAAAAATAATACCGACAGAAAAAAATAATAAATAAACGAAAGAAGAATCGTTATATTTATTGCAACAATAAAATATTTCCACAAAACAGTGCAGGAAACTTGTCATTGTCATAAAAAATTTGAATGTTTTGCAAAATTCGGCCTGGGAAAGAGGAGCATATCTCAACATGCGCAATAAAGTATGGTTTAATAATATTCGCTGAAGTCGTGAGGAGATATTCACTCTTAGCAATGTTGAAAGCAGTGCGATATCGAGGAATGGTCTACCCGTGTTTCATGCTTTACAAAAGGAAATTGATGGCTGTGACCAAAATAACACATCCCATGGACTGAGAATCGATTCGAAGCACAATTTATTCGAATCGATCGTGAGTCGTTCATAGCAATAAAAACTTGCTTAATAAACAGGAATTTTCATTTTTAACGACAAAATATAATCGATTTTGGTCAACTTGACCAAAATCGATTATATTTTGTCGTTAAAATATGAAAATTGTTGTTCCCAGACATGGAGTATGAATTGAAAATACTCTATAAACGATAAATTTCTTGATTTTAACAATGGAGAAAAGTCGGGATATTAAAAATGGGATATTTGTTAATTACGTAGAGTTTATAATAATTCGATCGGATTTGAAAAAATAATTCGAATTAGATTCGAATTCTAAATGATTCGGTTTCGCTTAGCCCCAATAGTCAGATTTGTCTTTACATAGTTCAAAGGTGTTAAAAATATACTACATAGATAGGATAATTTTCCAACAGTTCGGATAAACGATATTTTTCTCTTTTCTCGTGGTCACTTTCTTAGAGTGGGTCACCCTGCCCAAGGCCCCGTAACAGCAGCCACTTACGGACGGACAGGGTTACAATTGCTGGAAAGATGAGATCTTTTCCTGTTCGGCTTAGCCTACCAAAGTTATTACGCCCTGGGTTGAGTGGTGGGCATGGATTAGAGAGCCGGACTCGCCGGGGCTCGAACCCGAGTTCTTCAACCTGCGATGCCAACATGTCTAACCACTAGGCCATCGCGCCTCACAAAACATTTCAATATACATTGCTGATAATAGGCAATTTTTCGAGTAGTTCGAACAGTATTCCTAAATGTTTCAATAATTCAACCATGTTTCAACATTTCAGATAGAAATTACTGTTATTTGACCCTATTCTGCAGCAAAATCATGATTTGTGTCAAATTTTACGTTGTGAAATTTGGCATATATCATGATTTCACTGTATAATTTATCCGTTCAAGAATGAACGGAAAACCAAAGTATTTCTATTCAGAATTCTATAGGGGTGACCAATATCGATTATATGTGTTGTATTCAGATTCGGACAGCTTTTACGAATCGAATCGAATATTGTGATTTAGTTTTAACATTTCAGATGAACGAATCGCTTATATTTGACGATACATTGACCATTTGCAGCATAATCATGATTTATACATATTTCATGATTATGTTGCAAAATGAATCAGTTCAAAAATGATCGGAGACAGAAAACAAAAGTAGTTCTATTCTGGATTCTATAATGATATTTTAACTAGGGGTGACAAAAATCGAATATCTGTTTAATTCAGAATCGGATAACTTTTCCGAATCGAATTGCGAACATTCGAATCAACAGTAATATAATAAACAAACAGAGAGATTCTCTCGAAAATTTCTTGAAACCAAAATCCCCTTACATTTTCCGAAATTTTTTTCTTTTAATTTGATTTTGCACCACTGGGAAATCGAATCGAATAATTTAAAGACCGCGAAATGACGAATCGAATATTTTGCTTTAGTTTTAAACGTTTCAGATGAACAAATCGCTTATATTTGACCATATATTGCCCACTTGCAGCAAAATCATGATTTATACCAAATTTTACGTTGTAAAATTTGGTATATATCATGATTATGCTGCAAATTGAATTTTTTTTTTTTTTTTAAATAAATAAAATTACTTTCGAGCAGAGTATCCCACTACTCGGACACGGCAACCTCTATTCCAAGGTACAACATTATAAAAGAAGTTCAATATATTTGATAAAATAATAGTCAATAAAAACTAGAAAAAATGAAACTATGTAAAGCAAGCAATAGATTAAAAATTGCACTGATTCCCTAATGCACCAAACTTTAAAATTCTCGAAATATTAAAATTTTTAAAAAGGTTTGCTCAAACCAATGTACGATAGACATCATACGTAGGGCTGGATGATTCAATTTCGTGATTTGAAAGCACAGATTATTCGAATCAATCGTGAAACAATCTCAGACATAGGAACAAAAACTCAACTATACGTAAATAAATATTAGTTGATTCTTAGCCATGGATGTCATGAATCGAGAGTCAGAAAATTGTAATGGAAAAAGCGGAATATTTGCTCTTGACGCGGAATTAGTGATTTTTTTTATTTTTTTGTTGAAAATCACTCTAAGCAAGGCCGAAAGCAACTCCCAAATGGAACCAACCAACGTCACTGAATAGCGAAGATCAATACTAAAAGATTTGATCTGAGTCAGATTCGAATTCGCAATAAATCCGTTTTGCCCAGCCCTATTCATACTAACATCCAAAAACCAACCCCAGCGCTTTAAGATACCACCAGAGCATAAAGAAGACTAAAAGTTAACAAAGAAGTGGTAGATGGTTTTACTATCGCCCAGGGCAGATACCACTCACTACAATTTGTCATATCAGTTCAGTTCCGTTGGGGTGAATTTTGTGCATCGCATCACACCTCGACCGAGAGTGATGGCAAGGCAGAGTCGTTTTTCTTCGGTTGTCCGAAACATTCCTGCCATTTTCTTCGGGTGACCAAAAGCTCCAAGACTATTTGCACAATTTGGTCAGATACTTACAAAGGCATTTTCTTTTGCTGGGACCAATTTCTTAGAGTGTCTGGGTGGTATCTGACATCCAGTCAGTCTGTGGTGAGGTATCATATCTTAACCAGTCTAATGCTGTGGACAGAATGTTTCTTGGGAAACTAATGAATAAAAATGAAAAGAAAAAAGTGCACCTCCCTGGTTGTACTGTATATAACAGCGAAGATTTGCACAAGTGCGGTAATGAAGACTAAAAAAACTTCAGACAAAAGCACATCCGGAAATTTTATTTCGTCAAGCATGAGCCCTAGATGGATCGCGTCGATGAGACGCGATCCATCAGTGACTCATATCTAACAAAACGTGTCCTAGCGAATATTTCTTATTGACCCGAGTCTCGAGACCTTACCGATCAAAACACTCTACACTATAACAAAAATGCAACAAAATCACTCGTCTTTGATAGTAATTTTATCGGGCGATATTGAAAAAAAATTCAAAATTTACTTTTTGGCCAAATATGGGGTGTTGATGTAACGCACCGCGAAGATGCGGTCCATGAACGACTCATAGTTGGCATAAATCCCATAAACATATGGTTTTTTAACTTTGGAAATATGCAATTACTGCAAATGACGAGTAAATTTACTGTACTTTTGTTACAGTGTAAAAAGCAGAATGGATTTCTTGAGTTTTTTTTAACCTTGGAAGTATGCAATTACTGCAAATGACCAGTAAATTTACTCTACTTTTGTTACAGCGTAGAAAGCAGTATGGGGGCAACGAAATCCAGATCGCAGAATGCGGGTTTCTCTGCTACTCAGGCGCCAGAAGAAAAGTTAGCAAACGTTCATTTTATTTTGTCAAGCATGAGCCACAGATAGAACACGTCTCATCGACGCGATCTATCAGCGGCTCATGCTTAACAAAGGTGTTCTGGCAATATATTTCTGATTGAATACTTTTTGACCCGAGTTTTAAAGCCTTGTCGATCAAAACATTCTGGATAACCATACTAAAGAAGAGGATTTTTTCTGATGGAATATAAGGCTCATTGGATTTAACAGCATTAGCTCGAATCGATTCGGTTAAAACTTACATCCAGTACCGTCTCTGATACATATTCACCACCACAAAGTTTGGAAAAATTTGGAAAAATGTTTCGAGTCAGGAGTCACCTTGAAATGAATTTTGAATAAATTCGTCATGGTAAAAGTGGTTTTACGTCAGGATGTCGTCATTCAAATCTCTATTGCGTAAGAAATTAAATCATTTTATATGGAGTATTCGATTTAAGCGATTATATATTATAGCATCGAATCCTGAAAGAGACACGCATCAAATCTTCAAACTAAACGTAGAATCCATATTCACGAGGTCATAGATAGTTCTAACGGCGGCTTCTGTGCTTTTTGTTAGCATCACAATGTATTTGTATCACCACCAAAATCGTTCGTTCGAAGTTACCCCTGATTAGCCACCGTGGCGGAATAGTTGTATTGTGACACAGAAATACCGCCACCTAGCGTCTGTGCTTCGTTGAAGTTTGTGAATGATGATTCAGAATCAGCGAAGAGAGGGTTGTGTATTTCCATTGGTCCATCTGTTGTCTGAATTCAAAAAGAACAAGATGTTGTTAGATCTCGGTAAGATGGTATTATACGCACTGTGGATCACCTCGTTCTCAAAAAATAGAAAACGACCAGTGGGCAAATTTGCAATTCGTCCAATGCTAAGGCTCGAAAAAGCCATTGAAATGATTACCAGTTAGAAACCACGCTAGCGTACGGTGAATCACGTTACCACTGGTTACGGCTTCTTCCATCATTCAATGGGAGAACCAGTAAAAACCGCGGTGGGTGGGTGCGACTTTGGAATGGCCCTAACGCTTTTCCTCTGTGTTGTAAGAGTCGATTAATTTTTTATTTACAGCCACTTCTTAGAATGGATCACACCTTGTTCAAGGCCCTGTAACAGCGGCCACTTATAGACGGACAGGGTTGCAGTTGCTGGAAAGATATGATCTTTTCCTGTTCGGTTTAGCCTACCCAAGTTGAGTGGCGGGCATGGATAAGCGAGTCGGACTTGCTGGGACTGGGACAGTAAATTGTTTCTTTACGTGGAATTTATGATTCGATCGATTCGAAAAAATTATTATAAAATTAAAAATTATTATAAATTATTCGAATCAGATTCGAATACCAAATGATTCGGTTTGCCAAGCCCTCAGTATGAGTCACTGATGGATCGCGACAATGAGGCGCGGTCCATCTCTGGCTCATGCTTGGCAGAATAAAATCGGGTTAGCGGTCGTTAGATAATAACTGCAGTTGAGATTCGATTTCAGGTTTTGCCTGGTGCGAACCTTCAGGAAAAAAACAGAAAAAAAAGAAAACAGAAGAAGGGGGGTGATAAAAAGTACGGGTTAGGATCAACCCATTCGCGGAATTTCTAATTTTGAGAGTTTCAAGTAAAAGTCGAAATATCTTTTTATAACAAAATAGATATTTCCTTATTTTTAGCCTAACGATTGTGAATTTTTAATTTCACCAAATAATTTGTGACATCACAAAGCGTCACTGTGGGTTTCATTAAAGCTTAAAAATATCTTACCGATGCTAAACCGGGGCATTCGTAAACTGTATATTCTCCGTCGCTATTTTCTTCGTCATTCTCTAGTCCTTCCGGTGACGTTATCGACCCGTTTAATGTGTCGCTTGTACTTTGTCGTGATCTGGCGCTCACTTCGCTTGAAGCACTGAAAATATTATTGAGGAAAAGATTATTCTTGCTAAACTGCGTAACAAAAAATGCAACACAATCACTGGTCTTAGACAGTAATTTTACTTGGCGGTATATTAAAATAATCAAAATTGATTTTTTTTGGCCAAATATGGGGGGTGTTGATGGAACGCACCGTGAAGGTGCGGTACATCAATAGCCCATTATTGGCATAAATATCATCAACGTGGCGTTTTTTTTCGACTTTGAAAATATGCAATTAACCTAAATAACCAGTAAATTTACTGTACTTTCGTTACAGTGTATGTTACAAAATCCCTTTGTTGAGACAATAGTTACACATGACGTGACGGACATGACGTTTGAATGACGATGAAATTACATTTATTTCACTTGAAGTAATTGTGTGTTTCCATAGTTTCCAACATTTCAAATAACTTGAATTTCTCTATTTTTTTACCCATTTTACGGCGAAGTCAGAAAGATACGCAAATATGCCCAAAAAACAGGTACCTGGATGTTCCTAATTTTTTGAAACATAAATTTTTACAGGTGTGGCCTTTAAAATTCCCCTAACTGCGTGACGCAGAAGACTACTTAGAGGGAAAAAAGAGGTGTTTGGTTGTTTCACAATCGCCCAGGGCAGATGCCACTCATTGTACTTTACAATCACAGTTCAGTTTTGTTTGGAATGTTTTTCATTTTCGATGCAGTTTCTGGCTCTACATTTTGTTTTACCCAAATCAGAAATTTTATTTTGTCAAGCATGAGCCACAGATGGACCTCGTCTCCTCGACGCGATCCATCGGTAACTCATACTTAACAAAAGATGCTTCGACAATTTTTTCCCGATAGGATACAGGTACGCGTTTGCTTATTTTGTGGCGCGATGGCCCAGTGGTCAAACATGTTGGCATCGCAGGTTGAAGATCTCGGGTTAAAGCCCCGGCGAGTCCGGCTCGCTTATCCATGCTCACCACTCAACCCAGGGTGTAATAACTTGGCATTGAATGGCGCCGTTGCCATTGAATCTCCTCAGAGCAACCTTCCATAAAAAAGTCCTCAAAACCCTGCAATGGGAAAGTTTTCATAAAAAACTAAAGTTCACCTGCTAATTGCTTTTAATTTCTGTTTCTGTTGTTGATAATGATAAACTTCAGCGTTGCGATTAAGGTTGTTGTCGATCGGCTGGAAAATATTGAAATATATTATGCAAGAGATGCATCGTCGCTAATATTCCAATAGCAGTGATGGACACAGATTAGGGTGGCCGAAAGCAAAACTATACACTGCAACAAAAAGTACAGTAATTTTACTGGTCATTTGCAGTAATTGCATATTGCCAAAGTTAAAAAACGCCATGTAGACGGGATTTATGCCAATTATGGGCTGTTGGGAGACCGTATCTTGGCGATGCGTTCCATCAACACCCCATAATTCGCCAAAAAATTTTTTTCAATACCACCAATTACAATTACTGTTAAAGGCCAGTGATTTCTTTGCATTTTTTTATTACAACCTTCATTTCAAAGTAGAGTCGAATACCCTTTCCGAATAAATTGAATCATAAATTTTTTATATTAAATAAACAAAGACTTGTTGTTTTGAAAAAGGGGGGGACAACCCCAAACTAGAGCCTAAAATTTTATGCAAAAATATTCAAAATAGGGTCAAATTTTCACGCGACTTCGGCAAACGAACAGTTATATTGCAGATTTGAAAGTTTACTAACAAAACGCCAAAACCTTCCCACTTTACTTCGGCGTGCAAGTTTTTATCTACAGTTTTTGTTGCCCTTCAGGATTTGACATCATTGGCGACAGCTGATACTATGTTACCTCAAAATGATCGCGCCAAAAAGGACTATGATTCATAAAATGAAATTCTTCAATACCGGTAGGGGTGGCCAAAATCGAATATCTCCTGGTTTTAGAATCGAATCGCATAATTTTTCCGAATCGAATCGAATCGAATCTTCGAATCAGAAGTCATATAATAAACAAACAAACTAAACAAATAAAGACATTTTTTAGTCAGTTTATAATTTATGTGAAAAGATTCAAAGGTACCTTTTCGTTGATTTCGAATTGTTGCAGAAAGCGAATCGAATAATTTATGGTTCGAATATTCCAAATCGAATATTACTTACCGGTCCTTTGCTATATGGTTGCCTCAGTGGGTTAGGTCCCGTAACTCCGTACGCAGGATAATCTGTCTTCTCCGCTAACCTGGTCATATCGTTGTTTCTGTTGGAAAATAAAATTGTCTATCACTTTAGCAAGCATGGGCGGGAAGAAGGACGCGGGGATCATAAAAAAAGGATCGGGAATTTAGAATTTTTCCAACAAAAATGGGAGCACAGAAGTCGCGCAGAATGCTCAACTTTGAAGGAATTGGCTCCGTTTTCTAAAAACTTGACTTGTTCTACGTAAAATTTGAAGTTTTTGAGCGCTTAGGAAATGAATTGTACAAGAAGCGGTGTGCCTGTAACGTTCATAAAACTAAATGATGAAAAATTTATCCACAAAGTTGCTGGATCAATTATAAAACATGTAAGGTTCGCAGGGTAATGTTTTGTGAGCGCGATGGCCACAAAGTGTTTAAACATGTTGGCATCGCAGGTTGAAGATTTCGGGTTCGAGTCCCGACGAGTCCGGCTCGCTAATCTATGCCCACCACTCAACCTAGGGTGTAATATCTTGGGTAGGCTAAGCCGAACAGGAAAAGATCATATCTTTCGAGCAATTGTAACCTTGTCCGACTATAAGTGGCTCCTGTGAACAGGGCCTTGGTCAGCGTGATCCAATCTAAGAAGTGGCTAGAAAAAAATCAATCAGATAGATAAAGAAAGGCCAGGATGCAGATACAGAATTGGGCTAGTTCGTTAAGTATTTTCACGAGTAACGATGGATCAGTTTATTATGCGCTTTAAAGGTATAAATGTTACTTTCCTCTCGAAAAAATTTGACAAATTGGGAGAATAAAGGACAATAAAATATATATGTAATTATGAATCATGCTTCTTAAGTATGAGTCACTGATGGATCTCGCCGACGAGGCGGGGTCCATCTGTGACCCATGCTTAACAAATAAACTTCCAATTTTGCATTGTTAAAGGAAAAATTATTTCTATCCCAACGAAACAAGTTAAAAATTGAGGGGGGTTACCCTCCCCCCCCCCCCCTATTTATGAAATCAATCAATTTGACAATTACAAACAGCAATTACAAGACGAACAAGCAATTACAACACTTACGGAATCACATGACCGTTGGGCTCCACAATCTCTCCCATTGGTCGATATTCGTTATGGATTAGAACACTCGAATCCGAAGTTCTATAGAATACACGGCGTGCAGCTGTTGAAAAGCCTGTGTGCCTATACATACGATCAACATGCAATGAGTAGGGCTGGGCAAAACCGAATCATTTGTAAATCGAATCTGAATCGAATAATTTTTTCGAACCGAATCAAATCACTAATTCTATGTAAATAACAAATATCTTATTTTTTTAGTATTAAAAATAGTCTCAAATGTGAGAATCATAAAATTTATAGTTTATTGTACATTTCCAATTCATGCTCAGTGTCCAAAGGCAGCATATTCATGTTCTAACGACAAAATGTAATCGATTTTGGTCAAATTTGACCAAAATCGATTAAATTTTCTCGTTGAAAATGGCAATTCTAGTTCTTTTAGCAAGTTTTTGTTCCTATTAACGATTCACTATTGATTCGAATAAATTATGCTTCGAATCGATTCGGATCTCTGAATCGAATTGCCCAGCCCCGGCAATGAGTGATATGCAGGGTTACCGCTTTAAACAGCAGGGATGGGAGGAATATGAGTAATCAATCATGACAATTTGTGGGAGGGAGGGGTCAGAATTTGATCCTTTTAATGAGAACTGGCATTTTTTAAAATTACCGAGCTAAAACAGGCCGAAATTTGTAAGAAGAATTCATAAAAGCAGATTTTCGGGTATAGATTTCATTAAATATCGTAAATGGCTAAGGCGCGCCAAAGTCGCTCTGAAATTTTGGTATTTCTACGTTTTGAATCATTTGCCATTCAATAGAAGTCTGAATATGGTTGGGCAACAAAGTAAATCTTAATCGAAATTTTTATTTTGCCAAGTATGTGCCACAGATAGACCGCGTCTCGTCGACGCGATCCATCAGTGACTCATACTTAACAAGGGATAGTTTGACAAGAAGTGCTTCCTGCCCAAGAAATCATCAAACGGCCTGATAAATTAAAATCAGTTAATTGTGTGGAATCAAATTCAAATTAGCGTAGATATTCAGAATTAGCGTAGATGTTCGGTCAGGTAATGTCAAAATTTTTTCGATTGGTTATATGTTTCCGATCATTGATTTGTTTTCATCGCTTCTACCGGTTTCGTGCAGAGCGTACATTAATAGCAAGTCCTTTTTCATCCAAAACAGCGTTTTCGAAGCTTCGAGATTAGCAATATTCAAACTTTTTGCGGTCACTGGTTTTAATTGGGAGTATTTCATTAAATTTGCATTAATCAGAAAGTATCATTGGCGTTTTCTTTATAAAACATGTATCGTTCTTTGACAATTTCTTTTCGGAATAGTAACTCAGTCATAAAACGTCCACGAAGCTTGTTTTGTTAAGCATGATCCTCAGATGGAAGGTGCTACCGAGGCGCGATCCATCTGTGACGCGTGTGTGACAAAATTAAATTTCTTATCAGGGAATAATCCAGAAACAATCGGTGGGAGGATATTAGTTTTAAGATTATGACGTCATATTGTGAGCCGCAAGCAAAAGTGCTTTGATCAAGATATTGCAATTAAACTTCGAAATGAAAAAAAAACATATTTCGCAGAAGACGCTTAAATTTTTTATTAAAAATCAGTGAAACAATATTTTAAGGTTCTACAACAAGATCCGACAAGTTCGACATATCGAATAAACAAGATCCGACAAGTTCGACATATCGAATATAGTTTTTTTGCGAAATGAGTAATTTAGAATCAAAAACCTAAATTTATTTTATTAACAATCCAGAAAAACTATTTGAGATTCCAAAAAGACTTTTTTATTTATGGTTTTATGGGTAACTTCGGGTGTGGGGACAATGGCATGAACAATTACATACATAGCTGGCGTGCATGGTACAGGGTGCAGTTATTAATTACACAGATATTAATTCACACACAGTCGTGCAGAATAAGCAAACAAACACACATAAATAGATAAAGTTTTTAAGCTTCTAAACATTCTAAACACGGTCAGAAGTAGCGCGAAAAGTAACAAAACTACAGCATCGAACAATCTATTTGCTATTTAGCGCCCGTTAGTTGGTTCCTTTAGGGCTTTGCTGAGAGTGAAATTCAATTGAGAAGAAAAAAAAACAGAAAAACAGTTAAACGATAATAACTGCCATAAGGCGTTGGGGGTCTGCTTGTTCTATAATTATGGTTGATGCGCCGAGTGCGAGCGGGGTCGGATTCCAATCGGAACTTTTGTTTTGTCTAGCATGAGCCACAGATGGACCGCATCTCATCGACGCGATCCATCAGTGACACATACTTAACAAAAGGTGGTTTGACAAGATGTGATTCCTGCCCAAGCAAGCATCAAACAATCAAATCAAAATCTATAAATTTACATGAAATCAAATTAAAGCGAAGATATCCAGCCAAGTAATGTTTACAGCACAATCAACACGTGGAAAATGTAAGTCGAGGCATCTCAAGCTGAAGCATTGAGGCAACAGGTGGTTGAGGTTTCTTGCGTTTACTATCACCCAGGGGAGATACCGCTCACCGCACTCTGCTAGAGTGGTTCAGTTCTGTATGGATGTTTTCCACATATAGCGCAGTTGTCAGTAACTGTTAATAGTCTTTAGTTGATTAGGTATTGCCCCTGACTTTGCTTAGAGTGAAGTTCATTAAAACGTATATGTAGATACGTACGTAGTACCTGGATTAATTCATTTCAGAACTAGGAATCACGAGTGGATTACGCGACATCAAGTTATAGATTAAAGACATGTAATGAAACGATATTCATAGCATAAGCACCACATACCCGTGCAAAATTGGATGTCAATAAAACACATTATTTTGTGAAACATGAGTGACTCATGAGTGACTCGGCAACCCAATCAGTGACTCATGCTTAACAAAACATGATTAGTAGCGTATCTACAATTTAGGGGTGGGGGAGGGGCAATTTATGACAAAAAGTTTTGGGCGGGATATACAATTATTCTGCTAAAAAAAGCTTATAGGAAAAAGAGATTTTGGGGTATTTTATACAGTTTGAAATAATTAATCTTTAATGGGTAATAAAAAAAATTTTCAAAATATTTTTTTTGCTAGGAGGGGCGCAACCCCCGAATCACTCTTGTATCCGTTCCTGCGGGTCGGTGGCTCCGTCGGTTAAGCGAGATCATATTGTCCGGAAGGCCGATGGTTCGATGCAAGGCACTTCGCGGGTAGCTGTAACATAGTTACACAGTCACTACCAAGGTTCGTGCCTAACGGTTGTTGGGTATAAGCTCCCCGGTAGGTTCACGGACAGGCCATAGCAAATAATTCGAAAATTAAAAACAAAAAACCTTGTTCGGAAAATGTTTCATCGGACAAAAATGTCAAAAAACATACTTACTTGTACCAGCAATAAGCTCCACCAAGGAACGCTACACATCCTACGACGCAGAGGGACACCACCACGGCTGAAACAAGATGTAGGCCATGTTAAATTATTCATTTGAAAGCGCCTTCGGCGCAAAATAAAATACTTTGAGAGATTTGGAATCGTTTTGTCCCAAGATTGCGTTCATTTAGAAGTGACAAATTGTGCAGTGAAATCATGACATTAGTTAAATTTAGCAAAGGATATGGATAAATCATCCCACGACACGGAGTCACACAACGGGCTGGGTAAAAACGAACCATTTGGAATCGGATTCGAATAATTTTTTCGAATTGAATCGAATCACTGATTTCATGTAAATAACAATTATCTCATTTTTACTATCACAAGTTGACCCGATTGTGAAAATTAAAAAAATTATAGTTTAAAGTAATTTTCTTTCGTACTTCATGTCTAAGAGCAATAATTTCCATATTTTGACGACAAAATATAATATAATGATTGTATTTTGTCGTTGAAAATGGAAATTCTGGTTCATTTAATAAGTTCCTAGGAACGATTCACGATCCTTCCGAATGAATTGTGCTTCGAATCGAATTGCCAAGCCCTAGTGGTGGCTAAATTGAATATCCGTTAAGTTCGGAATCGAATCAGTCTTAGGACTCGAATCGAATATTCGATCCAGGAACCTTATAATAAACAGACAAAAATAGTTGGAAATTTACATCAATTTTTGAAATGTACACTTTTTTGAATATTCCGATTTCGAATCACTTGGAACATCGAAACAAATATTATTCACGAATCACGAATCGAATATTTTGGACAATCTTACACACAACCGAGGCTGAAATAAGATAAGGGACTAAATTAAAAAATGTAGAAGAGGACAAAATCGACCATCGAATGATTTTTCAAATCGAATTTTAAGTTGCACGAAAGATTTTCCAAATATGATCGAAAGTTGCTCGCGATATATTTTCATTTTTGAATTGATCGAATGTGTCATGGTCCCGGTAGGTGTCGCAGGTGGTCTCTTATAATATGAATCTGAATTTTTGCAGATCCAGCCATTGCTCAATCGGACCAAATCTCTAATTCCATGTAAATAACAAATATCCCATTTTTACTATTACAACTTGTCTCCATCATGGTTATCAAGAAATTGATAGTTTGTAGTGTTTTTTCAATTCACACTACATTGTCTGAGAGCAATAATTTTCACATTTTAACGACGAAATGCTATCGATTTTGGTCAGATTTGACCAAAATTGATAGCATTTTGTCGGTAAAAATGAAAATTCTAGTTTATTTAGCAAGTTTTTGTTCCTATGAACGATTCATGATTGATTCGAATAAATTGTGCTTCGAATCGATTCGAATCACCGAATCGAAATGCCCACCCCTAGTCACAGATGGACCGCGCCTCGGTCTAAATGTTTCGTTAGAATATTTCTGTTCGGGATACCTCAAGTTAAAAAATCTTGTTTTCCCAAATTTTTTATGAACTCATCTAAATGACTTATGGTAGCAGCGCAAATATCTGTATTGCGCTGAACAAAACGTTGCTGTTGTAATTTGTAGCACTAAATTCGGACTCTGTTACAACGGTTGACTTCTATTTGGAGCGTTTTCCACATAATTTGCAGTTACTAGTGCAGCTTTGATACCGGTATTTGTCGTCTAAGTGACCGTTAGTCAGTTCATGTTTTTTTTTCATAGCCACTTCTTAAAGTGGATCACCCTGTCCAAGGCCCTGTAACAGCGGCCACTTATAGAAGGACAGGGTTACAATTATTGGAAAGATATGATCTTTTCCTGTTCGGCTTAGCCTACCCAAGTTATTACACCCTGGGTTGAGTTGTGGGCATGGATAAGCGAACCGGGACTCGAACCCGAGATCTTCAACCTGCGATGCCAACATGTTTAACCACTAGGCCATCGCGCCTCACAAATGTTAAGTGCTATTTCCGGACTCGCCTAAAATAAATATAAATACTACAATTCTAATTATTAGTGAGGTTTGTTTCTACCCATGCGCACACTTACCAATAAAAACTAAGGAAGCTAATGCTTGTCCGGTGTCTTGTTTACTGTAAGAACCAGCCGGGCTAGGTACGTGGTTGGGAGTTTGTGTCGATGTTGTGCTGTCGAACCTGATCGTTGCCATCGGAGTGGCGGGAGGTTTGTCTGCAAATTAAAAAAGTATTATTGGTTTCCTTCGAACAAAATAGTGTAATATTATATCCATTTCATGTTTCAAGGGAGGGGGGATTGTGGATTTTCATGAAAAAAAATGATAAAATAGGTAAAAGTTTTGCGTGCTACGGCGCGCAATAGCATGTTTATTGTTCTGTCCCCAAAATGGTGTATTTTTCTCGCAAAAAGCCCAGAAGAACTCCGCACTGCTCCGGCGCCTTCGCTCATTTTTTACAACCATCTCAAGAATTGACACCTTTCGCTACCAATGGACAGAGACCTAAATTTTTGATACACTTTGGAGCACACGAACTAAAACATACAAATTTATGTGAAGAAATCCTGAAAGAGATCAAAACTTCAAATAAAATGAAAACGTTTCGAATGACATTGCCTTGCGAAGTAAAAGAAATTTACAGTTTGTAGTGTATTTTCAATTCACACTATGAGCAACAATTTTCAAGTTTTTGTTCCTATGAAAGATTCACGACTGATTCGAATAAATTGTGCTTCGAATCACCGAATCGAATTGCCCAGCCATAGTTCGATTTTCCGACGAATATTAGAGGGGATTGTGAATACATGTCCACCATTCAATCAAGGGTGTAATAACTTGGGTAGTCTAATCCAAATAAGAAAGTTCATATCTTTCCAAAAATTCTAACCCTGTTCGTTTATCAATGCTCTTTCATAAAGGCCTTGACCAGAGTGGTCTCCTTTAAAGAAAGGCCATAAAAAATACGCACTTCTCAGGTTGTGGGTCTTTTTATGATTGTTTTATAAATTTATATAAACAACAAAAGATCAGAATCCTATTCCACATATTACCAGATTTATTGGTAAATAAATCTTGTCATGTGTGGTTTAAGATTCTGGTCGTTTGTTATTTAACTTCCAACTCATCTTTATCATTTAAATATCTCTACGCCCTTCTCACACGGATCCATCCTCACAAGAGGAGTGGAACAAGTAGGGGATATTCGCTTCACAACAACGGACGCATCTCTTGTTTTATTTAATCCTTGCGACGCAAGGCGAGGGTAAAATATACGCCGGTTTGTATTAGACTTAATTAAGCAAAACAATATCAAACGGCGTGCAATAATATTCATTATTATAGTTTTTATGTATTTTTTTGCCTCAAAATGGTAAGAAACCTAACGCAAAATTTTACGCGCGCCTTCGTCACGCTACTTGGGGACAATCCCACTACTAACCGTCACGAATCACCAAGCCAAACAATGAAATCCCCGAGTATTGGGTCAGTTAGGTAATAAAGATTTTGATTTGAGCTAGATATGCTTTTGATCAATTATTTACAATCCTACGTTATCTGCAAAAGGGGAAATAATGACACGCGATGATGCACTGTAATAAAAAGTACAGTAAATTTACTGGTCATTTGCAGTAATTGCATATTTCCAAAGTTAAAAAAACCCATGTTGGTGAGATTTATGTCAAATATGGGCTGTTGATGGAACGCACCTTCCCGGTGCGTTCAATCAACACCCCATATTTGGACGAAAAAAAATCAATTTTGAATTGTTTTCAATACCGCTAAGTGAAATTACTGTCAAAGACCCGTGATTTTGTTGCATTTCTGTTACAGTGTGTGTTTGGCATTCCAATGGATATCAGTGAATGAAGCAATTCAAAGATGATTATCTTGACATTTTATACTTTGACCGACAACTAGCGCAAGTCACTTTTTGAAAGCGCGTAATGAGCGATGGATAAAAAAGTAGGAGGGGCCGAAAACAATATATTTTTTTGTTTTAGAATCGAATAAAATAGAATGGTTCTGCGTGTCGTAAAAGGCGACATAAGGGAAATAAGAAGTGGCAGATAGTTTTACTATCATTGCCCAGGGAAGATACCACTCACTGTACATTACCATAGCAATTCAGTTTAATTTGAAATCCTATTTGCTTATGGTGCAGTTGCTGGCACTACATCTTTTAGCGGCTCTTTGCTATTAAGTGGCCGTTAGTTTTTTTTTCTTTTCGAAACTTCTACGGGCCTTGCTTAGAGTGAATAGAGTGTAGAAAGACTCTTGAACCTCTTGTCTATTTATTTATTCTCCTTCTATATCATCCTTGCTTTTAGCTAACGGATCCACTTGTGCAAAGGCATAGAAGAAGGGTAAGTAGTTGGCCTCACGTTAACCCGACCGATACAAACACCAACATTAAAATGCTTGTCTGAAGAAGCCTGACATTGGTCAGACGAAACGTTACAGAAATAAATTTGTGTAAGGGTGAAGCAAGACTTCGAACCTCTTATCTATTAGTTTATTCTCTTTCTACATCATCCTTGCTTTTAGCATACGGATCAACTTACGCAAAAGCATATAGGAAGGATAAGTAGTTATTCCTCATTAACCCGACAAAGAGAACAAAAATACAATTGCAATTTCGGAATAGATTATTCCAATTACTATTAAATTGCAATTTTGCTATAATTTACAGTCATTTATTATTGATTCGTTGATATCATGCAATGAACTACCTATCCCTTCTCCTTGTTTCCTTAAAATCCTGGATCCGTGTGTGAGGGAATTCACAAGGATACACAAATGAGATAATATCAAGCATATACACAGAAATTATATTCTCATTACACAGAAATGTAAGGTTATTGTAATTTTTCGTCAGAACATAATATAACTTCTTCAGACAAGATTTAAGTGGCTGTAAAAAGCTTCACAAAATAGAATATTTAAAGATTTCAATCTTCCAAATATATTAAAAATACCCTTAAATGCAACCAAACGACAATTACCCAGTTTGCATGGTTTTTAATTTGGTCACTATCTAGTTTTAAAAGTGAAACTTGGTTACCTAGTATTACTTTATCTAGTTTGAAAAAATAACTAAGTTGCCATAACTGATATATACCTGTGGGAACGATTCCCTGTTCCTCGTTCTGCCTCGGTTGAGGATCGTTTAGTGCTGGAGCATTTTCATTAGTGTTTTCTGGAGAATAGATAAGCGGTCAGATCATTAAAATAATATGGGAGCGAATAGCAGAAAATCTAATTAGTATGGAGGAAACACCACCAGCTTTCATTTTCCAACTGCTTTCACTTTCCAACCCTGCTCGAATTTCAGTTATTTTTAAATACCCGCTTAATTTATTTCCTATTTTTTTTATTGAAATTCACTCTCGGGCAACCCCGGAAGCAGTTCCGTAAAAGAAACCAACAAATAACCACTCAATAGCAAAAAGCTATCAAAAGATGTTGTAAAACCTACTGCACCCCAAACGGAAAACATCCCAAACGGAACCGAACTGCCAGTTCAGTGAAGTTCAGTGAGTTGTATCTGCCCTGGACGTTAATAAAACCATCCACCACTTTTTACTTAAGTGGATCACGCACTGAACACAGAGTGAATTGCCCTGAACAAAGCCCTTTTATACCTACATCCACTTATAGGCGGGCAGAATTAGCGTTGCTGGAAAGATATGATTTTTCCGGTTTGGCCACATGTAGGGCTGGGCAGTTCGATTCGGTGATTCGGATCTATTCGAAGCATAATTTATTCGAATCAGTCGTGAATGGGTCATATGAACTAAAACTTGTTAAGTGAACTAGGATTTTCATTTTTAACGACGAAATGCAATCGATTTTGGTCAAATTGGACCAAAATCGATCGTATTTCGTCGGTAAAATATGAAAATTGTTGCTCTTAGTGTGAATTGAAAATACACTACAAACTATAAATTTTTTTATTTTCACAATGGGGACAAGTTATAATAGTAAAAATTGGATATGAGTTATTTACAAAAAATAAATGATTCGATCCGATTCTCAAAAATATTCGAATCCCAAGTGATTCGGTTTTGCCCAGCCCACATGATAATCGCGCCATCGCGCTTAACGGTTAAAAGTACGTTGATACTCACCATTGTCGTCAAGAACTTGCCCGTTCACTCGTAGCAATAATGCAACCAAAACAAGCAGAAACCTTTGTGCCTTCATAATCATGCTTAAATTATTCCCCTTTCCTTGATCACAGCTTTAATGATAAATCCCAGTCCGACACTGTTTCCCAGTTCTCTTCTTTCTGGTACTCCCAACTTTATTTATTTTGCAGAATGCTCATTCATATGGCCTATCCAAATTTTGCTCAGGTTAGTTTATTTTGTTGATTTGTTGTTGAAACTTCCCTCAAAGAAAGTCTAGCAAGGTCGCAATCAGCACTCAAATGGGACGAACTCCCACCAAACGGCACGTTCCACTGTTTACTTCCGTTTCATTAAAGTCAAGTTCGAGACTCGCTTTGTTTAATTCAAATCCCACATATTTTTTGCTGCTGTCAGTAGAAAACGACGTGATTATATTTACACTAATCTAGGATATACTCTGTTAAAATAATAAAAGTTACCTGTACAGCCGAGTATTTAGAAGTTTGAAAAGGGGGGGAGGCAAAGTTTGAAAAAATTATTTCCGCGATTGAGTAATGACGTCGTAATGTACGTCACGAGCAAAAAAATCCTAAAATATGATTTTTATTTTAAATGCGCCTTTTTTTATAGTCCAAAAAAATTTGCCCGAAGTGCGAAAATTTATTGAAAAATGAAATTTTATAGACAAGAATTAGATAGCTAAGGATAATAACTACAGTGCGCCCAAAGCGCGCAAAAAAATTTGGGATTTCGTACAATTCAAAGTACTTTTATGGCCTTTATGCGATTTTTTTTCAGTCGGCGATGATGGGGGAAGATATTAGATAAATACAGATAATACCTACAGTGCGTCCAAAGCGCGCAAAAAAATTTGGGATTTCGTACATTTCAAAGTACTTCATGTCACCATAGCTCCCCCTAAGCTCACTCGTGTACCCGTGTAGAATGTAGAGTAGCGATGGGGATTACGGATCGGAATTCGGAAGACTAATTTATCCGAATCTAAAACGTCAGTTGTGATTCCGCATATTTTTTTTCAGGTCAAACGTTCAATACTATCTGCATTATTGTAGTATCTTCTGTGATAAAATATTATACCTTCATCTTACGTGTGTAGGTTGCCTAATCAAAAGTTTCATTATGTCAAGCATGCGCCCCAGATGGACCGCGTCTTATCGACGCGATCCGTCAGTGACGCATAGTTAACAAGAGATGCTTTGACAATTCGATGTTTCGTTCGGCTTAGCTTACCTAAGTTATTAAACCCTGTGAGTGGTGGGTATGTATTATCGAGCCGGACTCGTCGGGACTCTAACTCGAGATCTCCAACCTGCGATGGCAACATGTTTAACCGCTGGGCCATGGCGCCTACAAATTCTGGCTGGGTAGATTACATATTAGAATATATTCGAATAAATATGTTTTGTTAAGCATGGGCTGCTGATGAAAAGTGCAGCTGAGGCACGGTCCATCGATGGCTCATGCTTAACAAAATATTATATTTGATGGAGGATGAATAGTACGGAATAGCTTATCAAAAGGATTCAGAATAGTAAACTACCTAGACCTGAAAACTGCATTTCATAAGAATGCTGGATCGATTATAAGATTCGGGATGCTATCTGATATTAGGGATATGAAAACGTTAACTGTAATCTCATTAGATGGGGGGGGGGAGGGACTTTCCTGTCCCAATCCTTGGTTCCGTGGACCAAGATTGGGGTCTTCGTCAATTGGAATTTCAATACTAAAAGTTGAAAGTTGCATTTTTGTACATGTCACACGGTTTCTGTTAAGAGGGGATTTTTCAATATCATTCAATAGTAGTGTAAAACGTTGATCTTTGCCAAAATTTACAACGTAAAATGTCGCAAAAATTGATATTTTACTGCAACTTGAGGAAATTTATAATAAATGAAAAACCTGTACAAAGAGTTTCAATCAGTGTCCTCGAATAACCATCTAATCCCTGGGAGCTTTAGCCCGTATTTCAAGATACTATCTGATATTTGAACCCTGGAGGAGAAAATCCCAGATCACATTTATTAGTGTACGATTTCGGTTCACTTCAATTTTAATATCTTATCGTCGTCTCGTGCTCATAAAATATGCATTATATGACATTTTATGTCAAATATCCCCTCTTTAATCATGACCCTATAAAACTGAAATTGTTAAAAGATATTTCAAAGGAAATGAAATTGACAGCGTATTTGAGTAAGGAATTTTCGAAGAAATTATATTCAGTGAAGTTGTCTTCACCGTTTTGTTTGAGCGACATTAGAAATTCACTACACTGATAGAATAATGTTTTAACATTCCAGACAAACGATTTTTCTGATATTTGATCATATTTTGCCCATTTCGAAACGCAAACTCGTGATTTATGTTAAAATTTGAATTACATCATGATTTCACTGCAAATAGGTTATATTCAAAATAATAGAGAAAAGAAATTCCTTCAGACAGCAAAACTAAAATTGGTAAAAAATCTATGAAATGAAATTAACAACGTATTTGAAAAAGCAATATTGAACGAACACAACTTTAAATAGTTGGATAAAAAGGATAGTCGTCCTTATAGTTAGTTAAAAGGTATACGAAATTCACCTTTTTTGTAGATAAACGAAATCGCTGGTATTCGATCATATTTTGCAGTTTTGACATAAATCATGACTTTTCTGCAAGATAAGGTCGAATAGCGGTAATTTTGTTGAAGTCGAAACGGAGTTGCTGTTTTAAAAAAACAAAACAATCATTAAACTTGGTAACAAACATAAAAATATTCCTGACTTTTTACCCAAAACACGTCCCTGACGAAAAAATAAATAAAAATGCCCTGCACGACAGACACCTCGTAATAACTAGCTTTATGTTTTGAAACTTCTCTTATTACAGTACATGCCCGCGCGTTCACTATAGAAAGTTTTAATCCTCAGCAAAGAAATACAATACAATCGTGCTCATTGAAACGTTAATTATAAGCTTAACGCACCGTGATTGTTCAGAAGTTCCTGATTTTATGGGGGTGTTAACTAACTACTTATCCTTTTTATATGCCTTGCGTCATATAACACTAGACACTGGAAACCGTGTACGCCCCATCAGTAGCTCATGCCTTACAAAACATATTCGCTAAGATCTGTTCTGATAGGAATCTTTACTCGTTCGGAAATAAATGTCAAAATATCTTTTGTTAAGTGTGAGTCACTGATGGATCGCGTCGATGAGACGCGGTCCATCTGTGGCTCATGCTCAACACAATGAAGTTTCTGATTTGGACATAGCAGTTCCTGATTTTAGGGTCACGTTAACTAACTACTTATCCTATTTATATGCCTTTTCTGATACCGCTATTTTTTCTCTCTCTCTGTCTAATTGGTCTTGAAAATTAATACGAAAAATGATCAAAAAGGACAATTCTTTAAATAATAGTTCTGAAAATTTTCCAATTACACTGGAAACCTTGTTCGTCCCATCAGTAGCTCATGCCTAACAAAACATGTTCACTCAGATCTGTTCTAATAGGAATCTTTACATCATTGGAAATAAATTTCAAAATTTCAAATCTTTTGTTAAGTATGAGTCACTGATGGATCGCGTCGATGAGACGCGGTCCATCTGTGGCCCATGCTTAACACAATGAAGTTTCTGATTTGGACATAGCAATTCCTGACTGTAGGATGACGTGAGCTATTTATATATCTATCCTTCTTATAAACCCTGTTTGGGAGAACCCATATAGGGCTGGGCAATTCGATTCGTTGATTCGAATCGATTCGAAGCACGATTTATTCGAATCAATCCTGAATCGTTCATCGGAACTAAAACTTGTGAAATGAGGAATGGGTCTTTCCTTTTTAGCAACGAGATGCAATCAATTTTGGGCGGCTCTCGGGCATAATTTTGTGCCACATGTCTTTGAGCGTGAGGCACTGGTAGATCGCACCGCCGGCTGGGCAAAAGCGAATCATTTGAAATACGAATCTGATTCGGATATTTTTTCGAATCGGATCGAATCATTTATTTCATAAAAATACCAAATATCTCGTTTTTACTGTTACAAATGATCGACAAGAAGTTCATATTTTCTATACTTTTAAATGCAATGTATTTTCAGTTCACGCCCCTTGTCTGAGAGGACGACATAGTAAAATTGATTTTTGCTAAATTTGACCAAAATCGATTGCGTTTTATCGTTAAAAGTGGAAATTTTACTTCCTTTAGCAAGTTTTTTTTAATATAGTATTCGAATAATTTGCACTTCGAATCATCGAACCGAATTGCCAATCCCTACATTCAACACAAATTTACATTACTGGACCTACTCAGCCTGTCACTAGGGCTGGGCAAAACCGAATCAATTGGAATTCGAATCGGATCGAATCACTAATTATAAGTAAATAACAAATATCCCATTTTTACTTTTATAACTTGTCTCATTGTGAAATTGAAAAAAAAATATAGTTTATAGGGTATTTTCAATTCACACTAGGAACTGAAATTTTTATATTTTAATGACGAAATATATTCGATTTTGGTCAAATTTGACCAAAATCGAATATAATTCGTCGTTAAAATATGTAAATTGTTGCTCTTAGACATCGACTGTGAATTGAATATACACTATAAACTATGATTTACTGGATTTCCACAATGATGACATATTTCTTATTCGTGATACGATCAGATTCGAACAAATTATTCGAATCGAACTCGAATTCTTACTGATTCGGTTTTGCCCAGCCTAGTTGTTACTCAGTTCACATTAGGCACTGTTTCTACCCTTCCTGTAGCGAATTTCAATTAAAAAGGGTTGTAATGGGCTTGGCTGTACGGATAAAACTAAAATCCCTCCAGAAAATCAAGGTAATGTCGCGTTATTGCTGCAAATACACATACTAAACCCTGGAAAATACACGATTTGTCATTCTCTCTACTCGCTAATATTTCCGTTTTCATTTTAATTCCACGAAATGAACGTACTATATTTCATACATCATTACTCTCTGAATACTAACCTTAATGGCGTGCAAAATTCTCTTCCATTCATATACCCTTAACCATAGCGACATAATTGCTACATTACCTACAAAAGACAACAACAATAAAAATTTACGTGGCGTGTTGTACGTTACGTTTTTACGTAACTACGCAAGTGTTACAAAATCAATTTGCGTGACGTTAGTTAGTTACGCATTCCTTGGTTGATGTGAACTGCGTGTGCTTCGAAATTACTCGGCGATACCCAAAGACAGACTTTATTTTGTTAAGTATGAGCCACAGATGGAACACGCCTCAGCGGCGTGATCCATCAGTGACCCATACTCAACAAAAGATATTTTGACGAACTTCTTCCAGCAGGGTACGATCTGATGATGACAATTCTACGTGGAGGGAACCTAGTTTACCTTGTATACTTGTTCAAAATTAGGCATCTTATCCCAAACAGAAAAACATTTCAGATCATCTTTTGCTAGGTATGAGTCACTGATGGATCGCGTCGATGAGACGCGGTCCATCTGTGGCTCATGCTTGACAAAATAAAATTCCCATTCGATAATTCAGATACTCACACCGCAGAGTTAGAAATTGGTATTTTTTGATGAAAACCGCAGAAATTTGAACCTCCAAAAAATAATAAATTGCTCGGATTTGTTCGTGCGTGTAAATTGACTCCCAAAAAACAAATATTTCAAGTCGGATATTGATTCAGCGCGGATTCAGTATTATTGAACGCAAAGTAAATGTTAAAATATCGCACCAAAAATGGATTTGGAACAGAATTTGTTAAGCGCGAGTCACTGATGGATCACAACGTCAAAACGCGGCCTTTCTTAACAAAACATCCTGCGTTGTGTGGGGGATTGAAATATAAAATAGGTTTATAGATGCATTTTTGTCGTAGACCCCAGAAAAATATTTTCGGAAATTTAAGAAAACTCGATATTATGGAATTATTTTTTCATTTCTGCGTAAATTACTATTTAACACCTTAAAAACAGTGGCGCGGTCGCGGGATATTATAGACTTGAGAACGGCTAAATGTTAAAATCTAATAAAAGTCAGATTTCGCTCGGTACAAAGGCACTAAATCCCTAAATACCTTATTGGCTATGACTAGGTCTAGGCAAAAACGAATCATTTGGAATTCGAATCTGATTCGAATATTTTTTTTTGAATCGGATCGAATCACTAATTCTATTTAAATAACAAATATCCTATTTTTACTATTATAAATCGTCTCCACTGTGAAAATGAAAGATTTACGGTTTACAATGTACTCTTAATTCACACTAAGAGCAACAATTTTAATATTTTAACGACAAAATGTAATCGATTTTGGTCAAATTTGACCAAAATCGATTACATTTTGTCGTTAAAAATGGAAATTCTGGATCAGTTAACAAGTCCTTGTTTCCATGAACGATTCACGATTGATTCGAATAAATTGTGTTTCGAATCGATTCGAATTACCGAATCGAATAGCCCAGCCCTAGTTATGACATCTGGACTTATCCTTATCCGGGCGGTTGTTTATTTCAAAAATCTAATAAAAATTTGTTTTTCTTTTCGATTATTCTCTGCGGAATTTGATATAACTCGGATCGTTTTCAAAGTCAGTAAGCTACGTCGGTTTTTCGCCTCGCAAAACTAATATCCTATAGTGTTGGCCATTCTAGGTAAAGTTACCTATTATACCTTTTTTCCTATTAAAATTCGCTCAAAGCAAGGCCACAGGATACAAATCAAACTTGAAAATTCTCCCGAAGCCACTAAAGTGCAAAGAGCTACATGAATTGAAGGAATAGGAACTAAGGAACCCCCATCCCTGATAGATGTCTAGTAACGCGAGTTTTAAAGCCTTGTAGATCAACACACTCAGTTTACCGATTTTAATTTCAAATTATTCTTACATGGTTTCAAAAATAACTTTAACGGAGTTTTATGTTTGATATTTTACCCAGTAAATTGGCCTATTTTAAAGCTGGGTACTTGGTGGTGGTACTGGGTATCTAGCAATACTAGGTAACTAGTTAAACCATATTTTCATTGAAAAAATAAATAAAATAGGGCTATTTTAAGATTTTAACCTTGAAATCTATTAAAAATGCTTTGAATATAGACAAACCACAGCTCCCTATTTTACCTCGTTTTCAATCCAGGAACTACCTAGTTTATGAAAGTGAAACTAGGTCGCCTAGTAATGCTTTACTTAGTTCTGTGGTGAATTCCATTATAATTCACCTTTTTTAAGAGATAACTCGGTTACCATCAATACTGTCCTCTCCAAAAAATATTACTAAGTCGTTTTAATTTACCTCGTTTCGGGGATAACTGGGTCGCATTACCACTGTCCTCTCCAAAAAACTCCAAAAAATATTAATTAAATCACTTTAATTTACTTAGTTTAAGGAATAACTGGGTTGCCATTACTACTGTTCTCTCCAAAAAATAATAAATTGGACTCTCGACCTCAACGGGTACGACCTCCGCTGGCATCTGTCCTCTTAAACTGATAACCTGACCATGCGGTCACTACACTGTGTGCGTTACAAGTGACGTTAAATGTAGAAATATCGATTTTAAAGCACAATAGGAGTACACTGCCAAAAAATACGCAAATTTGACTAAAATGTAGTGCATAGGGGAGGTTTGGAGGTTTTAAGCTCAATCTTTAGCTACGCCGAACAGGAAATGGAAATATTATTAGATTACTGTACCGGAAATGCGCGGGAGACGCAGGTTCCAGCTCGGTTAGCTCAATCGGTAGAGTTATTTAATCTAAGCACGACCGGAAGCCGCCCCAAAAACGACGGAGCAAACAATATATTCTATATTAAAGTGCAGTGGGCGGTTTTGCCCTGGGTGATGGTGAAGACATATACCACTTCTTGAAAGTAACATTTTGACATCACTTTTAGTCTTTGGAAAACCCCAAAATACCAGGAATAATATGATATTCTGTGAAATTTCACAAGAAACAGAACAGTAAAAGTTATGATTGGGTTATCACAAACGTCACGTAGAAAATACCTCTAAAGACGACATGCATGCTCGCGTAGGTTGCGTGTTTTTCTAGTTGGTTTTATTTGACCCTTGCGTTACAACGCTCACTGTAACAAAAGTACAGTAAATTTACTGGTCATTTGCAGTAATTGCCTATTTCCAAAAATAAAAAAAACATCATGTTGAGGAGATGTGTGCCAATTATGGAGTGTTGATGGACCGCACCTTCGCAGTACGTTCCATCAGCACCCCATATTTGGCCAAAAAAATCAGTTTTAAAAATAATTTTTACAATAATGTCAAGTAAAATTACTGTCAAAAGACCAGTGATTTTGTTGCATTTTTTATTACAGTGCACTGTTGGGTTATCTGAAAACCTCGAAAAATTTCCCTCCGTGGCTTGCTTGGATTGTGTGTTTTTTATGTCTGTTTTGTTTTATCGTACTTTACATTACAATGTCCCGCAACACTGTGTCAAAAGTTCAGTAAATTTACCGTCCTTTTGCAGTAATTGTGCATTTCGACAGTCAAAACTTTCTTGTTGCTAAGATATATGTCAATAATAAGGCTATTGAAGGAAGGCTATCGTCGAAGCAGTCCATATTATTTTTCTTTTTTTAAAAATTCACTTTGAGCAAGACCGTAAGCATGACCTAAATGAACCAACCAACGGCCACAATGAAGAGCTAGTAAACAATGTGGTACCAGCAACTGCATTCTAAACGGAAAACATCACAAACAGAACTGAACCGCCATGGTAAAGTGCAGTGATTGCTATCTCCCCTTGGCGAAGGTAAAACTATTATTCTAGTATGTCGAAGTAAATTTAACATCAATGAGCGGCGATTTCTGCATTTTTGATACAGTGAACAGTGATAGCAAGAACGCAAAGGCAACGCAAGCGTGTAATGAGGATTAAGTCTTAAGAAAACCGAAACAAATTGGTCGTTTACCTGAATAACCACAAATACCATTTTGTCTGGAATGTGTTAAGGGGAATTATGTTCAACATACACTGTTGAAAATGCGATAAAATCACCATTATTCGACAGTAATTTCGCTTGGTGATATTGGAATTGAACCAATATTTGACTTTTTGGTCAATTATAATGGACATCGAACAGGTGCGTTCCATCAACATCTCATACTTTGTATAAATCTCATCAATAACGCTATTACTTTTTTTTCAGAAAAATAAACTGCAATTGAAAGATGAATTTACCGTAATTTTATACAGGGTGGCCTCAGATGAAGATAAGCAATAGCGCGCTATTTATTCATGTGTGTAAAAGTGGTTTAAGATGTTCCTGCTCATCGTGAAAGACGAATTGAGGGAAGCAAAGAATCGTTAGATGGTTTTTCACCTCATCCACCAAAGCAGGGTTCACACACTGTACTCAGCTATAGTAATTCTTTTTTTTAATACAATTTTTCTCCAAGCAACGCCGAGGGCAGAGCCTGAAGGGAGTCAACTAATAGCTAGGGCTGGGCAATTCGGTTCGGTGGTTCGAAGTACAGATTATTCGAATCCATTATGAATCGGTCATACGAACAAAAATATGCTAAATGAAGTGCATTTTTTATTTTTAACGACAACATACAATCGATTTCGATCAAATTTGACCAAAATCGGTTGTATTCCGTCGTTAAAATGAAAATGCATGCGTTTTGAGTCAGTTTATGCTAATATTTGTAACTCGTAACTATATATTTCCTAAACATCATAATGGCGACTATAATAGTAATAGAAATTTATCGAATCAGATTCGAATTCCATATGATTCGGTTTTGCCTCATCCCAACTAATAGGCACTCCAATATCAAAGAGCTACAACAATATAGAGTGCCAACAACGACAATCTAAGTACAAAACTAAACCACCATAACAAAGTGCAATAAGTGGTATCTGCTCTGGGCAATGATAAAACCTGTTATCTGCATGTGGGGAGGGGGAGTTCTGTTGCTGGTCTTATATGTTTTGTCACTCAATGCAGCAAATAACTAAAACTCAACGAAAAAGATTCATAACTTATCTTGTCTGAAACACAACATTGGATGTCGTTGGTTTTACCATTGCCCAGGTGAACTTCCACTCACCGCAATTTGTTATAATGATTCAGTCTAGGGATGGCAACCTAGTTATTTTTGAACCAGGAAATGTAAAACGAATTTACAATAAAAACTATGTACAGTATTACTAGGTGACCTAGTTTAACTTTCAAATCTGAGTTGTACCTCGATTGAAAACCAGGTAAAAAAGGTAATTGTCGTTTTGCTGTATTTGAGTCGTTTTTAATAAACTTTAAAGTTAAAAATCTCCAAAAAATGAATTTCGAAAGCTTTTTTATAATGAAAATCTGGCTTACCTAGTTACTAGTATTTTGGAAATAACTCGGCGAAATAAGTACATTATTATAAAAAAGGGGTAGATAGTTTTATCTATCTAAGGTACCACTCACTGCACTTTACTATGATGGTTGAGTTTCATTTGGAATCCGCTTCCCATTTCCGCTTAAAGTGCGGTTGCTGGCACCTCACCTTGTAGTAGCTCTATGCCATTTGAGTGGACATTAGTTGGTTCCATTTTGGCGGCTTTGTTTAGAACGAACTTCTACAGAAAATATTTAAAATTACTACTCATATTAAGTATTTTTTTTATTAAAATGTGCTCAAAGCAACCCCACAGGAGACGAATCAAACTTAAAATTCTCCTGAAGCCACTAAAGTGCAAAGAGCTACATGAAATGCAGGAATAGGAACTGAGGAGCCCCATCCCTGATGGATGTTTATTAACGCTAGTTTTAAAGCCTTGTAGATCAACATGATCAGGAAAGCAGCAAGAAGGAAAGGAATTCCAAAGTTTAGAGATTCTTGGAAAAAAGCTTCTTGCATAAAACTGTTTGTGACATTGTGAAACCTCCACAGTGAATAGGTGAGAATTGGTAGCCAATCGTGTTGACCGATTAAAAATTTTGTAACGAACAATATGCCCAGTCGCTGTGTTGAAGGGCGCTTAATCTCAAACAGTTTGTTTAAAGGGAAATCTCATGACGGATTTAAAACTCATCTTCTATCGCACATAACGCTATTGCTGGCTGAAGTGCATGTATTTTTAGATCAGCTGTCCACTTGAAAAATGAGTAAAATGACCAGGAACACCAATGGTCGCGTAATTAAGATTTCCGATCAAAAGTCATTTCCTTTGTAGGCTGTCCTTAAATCGATTCATTACGCAGTGAAATCATGAATTATGGAAAATTCCACGTCGTAAAGTGTCGCATAAATCATGTCGTTTCTTAAAATGCTTGTCTGAAGAAGTCTGACTTTGGTTAGACGAAACGTTACAGAAGCAAAATTTGTCCAAGTTGAAGCAAAACTCTGAAACTTTCTATCCAGTCATAGTTATAGTGGGCGCGATGGCCTAATGGTTAAACATGTTGGCATCGCAGGTTGAAGATCTCGGGTCCGAGCCCCGGCGACTCCGGCTCGCTTATCCACGCCCACCACTCAACCCAGGGTGTAATAACTTGGGAAGGCTAAGCCGATCAAGTAAAGATCACATCTTTCCAGTAACTGTAACCCTGTCCGTCTATAAGTGGCCGCTGTTACAGGGCCTTAGACAGGGTGATCCACTCTAAGAAGTCGCTATAAATAAAATAAAAAAAAAAACGAAGGTATAGAAGAAGGCAAAGTAACGAGTGCTTGTTACCGTGACAATCGTTTAAGGGTTCATAATCATGATTTATGCCAAATTTCACGTATTTCGCATAAATCATGACATTTTTTTAAATTCTTGTTTGAAGAAGTCTTTGGTTAGACGAAACGTTACAGAAGTAAAATTTGTCTAAGTGTGAAGCAAAACTCTATTTAACGCATATGAATCCGCTAACACAAAGGCATGGAAGAATAATAAGTAACAAGTACTCGTTACCATGACAACCGCATAACAATGGCTTTGCTGCAAAAATGGGCGAATCGTGAACCTGAAATTTCGAACCATTATTCTATTGATATGGTCAATTTCTAATCCGCTAATTCACTAGATTTCTAATCCAATTTAATTTATACTATGAAGACAACGCTGCGCGATACTTGACTAATCATGTTCAGGTCAAAATTGAGCGATATTCCCATATTTTAAAGATCAATAACATCACGACAAGCTTAGCCCAAAATATGATTATTTCTCGTCTTTTGACGTGTACAGGAACGACCTAATGCTCCAAATTAAATTAGAAATAATGAAGGAAATGTAATTATAAGGAACATAACATATTCAACAATAACCAGTGAGGGTCACGACCAGAAATCAGTTCGCAATGTCTAAACTCTAGAAGTAATTATATCCTATTTGAGCCGCAGATGAACCGCGCCTGGTCGGCGCGATCCATCAGTGGCTCATGCCTAACAGGGCATATCTCAACAAGTACTTTTTGACTGACGTAAACCCCGCCCCCAACCGCAATTTGATTATTTTTGATCCTTTGACGTGGATAGAAAACGACCTAATGCATAGCGCTGGGCAATTCGATACGATGATTCGATTCGAAGCACAATATTAGCACAATTCGAATCAATCGTGAATTGTTCATGATACGAATACTTGCTAAATGAACTAGAATTTTTAATCTTAACGACAAAATCTAATTGTTTTTGGTCAAATTTTGGTCAAAACTGAACGGATATAGTAGAGTGCAGAACGTTAAGTGGTATCTACACTGGACGATTGCTATGTATTCGCAAGGATTTGCTTCTCACAAATTTTTTTACTGAAATTGAATCTAAGCAAAACCGGAAGCAGTGCCCAAAAGGCGCCAACTAACTAACGGCCACTTATTAGCAGAGAGCTTCTGCAAGATGTAGTACCAGCAACCGCACTCTAAACGGAAAACATCCCAAACGGAACTGAACCGCAATGGCAAAGTGCAGTGAGCGGTATCTGCCCTGAGCGATGGTGTCTATAATTTGAATTTCAATAACACGTTGACGTGCTAACAACCTCATACCCAACCAAATTCGGTAATCCTTCATCTTCTGACGTGGACAGAAACCCACAAACGCTCCAAATTTAATTAGGAATATTAGGAAAATGTAATTATAACGAACAACAGAGGTTTCGCAATAACAAGTCCCGCTACAAGGATTCTTTAAACTCAAGATTCGAATCAAGTCGAATATTCGTTTAAATGATTTTACACTAAGCAAAAAAATGCAACAAAATCGCTGATCTTTGAGAGTATTTTTCTTTGCGGTATTGAAAAAAAATCCAAAATTGACTTTTTTGGCCAAATATGGGGTGTTGATGGAACGCACCACCAAGGTGCGGTCCATCAACAGCCCATAATTGCCATAAATCTCATCAACATGGCGCGTTTTTTTTTACTTTGGAAATATGCAATCACTGCAAATGACCAGTAACTTTATCTTACTTTTGTTACAGCGATATATGATATATATGAAAAAAATCATTCGATGTGTTGTGTACTTTTTACATATATTTTAATCAATATAATGGGAAAAAATTGTATTTTATTAAATCCTCCCATTAATTTTTAAAATAGAATCAGAGACTAAAAAGCACGATTCGAACGATATGATTCGGTGCGGCAATAAATGTATCTGGAAGTGCCAACACTGCGAAACGAATCTATTTCAAAATTTCCATTGAAAGTTCAAGAAAGTGTCAGTTTTTACATGAAAGTGGTTAAAATTCCTGAAAAACTAAACTATAAAAAACTAAAATCAGTACTTGTTCTTCAAGATTTCTGATCTTTTGGTTGTCATAAATCACTGATCTATCGCGCCGTCGGTGAGCAGTCCTTATTTAATCAAATTACTAAACCCATAATCTAAAACTCTTATTCCCGAAATCCGCCTCTAATCCAAACAAAGCGGAAATTCTCATCACAACCATCCGTCACTGATGGATTGCGCCGCCAGAGAAAAGCTCACCTGTGAGTTAATATTGACTAAAGTTTCTGAATAGTAACTTTGCCTGAACTACTAACTCAGTTCCAAAAAATCTGAAAATTCCGTCCCTGTACTCGGTAACCCGAACTAAATTATATCGACTATGAGTCACTGATGGATCGCGCCGCCTGGGAGCAGCTCATCTGTTACCCATACTTTGTTAAATAACAGCACTTATTATTCCTGATGACAAAATTTCCAGAACCGAACTAATTCCGACGCACGAAATCTACATGGTCGATTCCCGTCAACGCCTATATTCCAAACAAGTCGTAACTTCCGAACACAACTGTTAATGAATATCGCTAATGCGTCTCTAAACTGAAAGATCGCGCCGTCTCAGAGCAATCCTCGTTTAACTGAACAACGTCATCTAAAACTCTAATTCCCGAACTCAGCCTCTATTCCAAACAAGTCGTAACTTCTCAACACAACTGTTAATGAATATCAGTAGTGAGTCTCTAAACTGAAAGATCGCGCCGTCTCGGAGCAGTTCTTGTTTAACTCAACTACGAAATCTAAAATTCCAATTCCTGAACTCAGCCTCTGTTCCCAAACAAACCGGAACTTCTGAACCCACTTAACACGTCACAAAACGTAAAACAAATAAAACTTCCATTGTTTATTGAACATATTTACCAAGCATGGCCCACTGATGGATCGCGCCTAAATGGCGCGATCCATCTGTGGCTCATGCTTGATAAAACAAACATAACCCTTATTGTACGTCCCTGACACTGTTGAAAGTTTTCTGATAACAATCTTTCGAAAGTAAGTTTCTGGCTCTTTACCACATGTACCTCTTTGCACATATATATTATTTATATGCGTCTTCTTCTAACCTTGTTTGAATCCAATTCAATTATTGAAAAGAACCACTTTTTCAACTTTTCATCACAGTAGACAGTTGTCAAGTATTTCTCCGCATTTGGAACTATTTACTAATACAATTAAATTAATGACACGGCTTGTTAGCATTTGAGCATTTTCTGAGATTTTAAGACAAAGCGATTTCGATGCATCGGGGGAGTTCTGGTTACAAACTCGTTACTGGCGGTCTCGCTAGATATATAAAGCTGAATTTGTTTTCTTATAAACTTCCTTAAATTGAAGTTCGATGACCGCTTGACGGAATGAGCTATCTCTCTTTAGTGTATTTGCTCTCAGCAAGGCCGGAAACGGTGTCTAAGAGGAACCAACTAACTCAACCACTCAAAGGAACTCAACCACCAAAAGGAACCACTCAAATGGTAGAAAGCTACTACGAGATAAAACACCAGCAACTGCACTCGAAGCGAGAAACATCCCGGAAAGAACTAAACCAGTATGATAACGTGCAGTGAGTGGTATCTGCCCTGGGCTATGATAAAATCACCTTCCACTTCTTTGTTACCTTTTAATCGCCTCTTACGACACGCATGAAAAAAGAACCCATTTTCAATTAATTTTTCAATTTAAAAATGTAAACAGATGCATAAATTCTGCTCAAAATGAAAATGATATATGACAGCGATCGGGCACCATATGCTCCATTTACGACGCGTAGAGAGTTAATTGCAATTTTGAGGCGCGCATGTACGCATTTTTATTTTATTTTGGTCATCGTGTCTAGATAAAATCATTAAATTCAGCTGGATAAACTCTAAATTTACCGTTTTTATCCGTCATAAATTGATTCTTGAAATGACAGCACTATTTGGTGACGTAGACAAAGTTGAAATAAAACACAATTGTCTCAAAGCGGAACTGAACGTGACCACTGAAATCAAATATTTGAACCTATAAACTCGGGAATCCTTCCAACAATGAAAACGATATTATATACCCGATTAGCATTTCACAAAATGACAGATAATACAAGTCTGCGCCTGTGCTGTGTAGGTTAAGATTGTGCTGTGGTTCAGAGAAGAAATTCAAAAATCAAGGGTGACCTTGAGAAAATAGGCAAGTTTAAGTTTCAAAAAAGCGCGCACCGAGGCGCGGAAAAAATTCGCCATTACTGAGGGCAAGTAGCACGGATAATTTGGACTTAAATTGACAATGATGTTTTGATTTGCTTTAATTGATTTTTTTTTGTTTTTATTAAAATTCGCCCAGAGCAAGGCATGCTTGAAAACTCTCCTAAAGCCACTAAAGTGCAAAGAGCTACATGAAATGTAACAATAGGAACTCATCCCTGATAGATGTTTATTAACGCAAGTTTTAAATGGAAAATGATATTTTCACGAAATACATACAATAAGATTATAAGAATCAATGCATGCCGAAGGCGTGCAAAATTGAGAATATCAATGACAAAATCGCCTAAAACGCACCAGTTTGATCTCTCGCCGACATGAACTCTCATGAGTCCAATTTTCATAATTAAACAGCACTTAAAATAGCTTATATGGTCTAAAATGATTTTTGTAACATAACACTATCAAATTCCATTAAATTTTTCGAGATTTTTTTAATAGGCTTTTGTGTCTCGAGAAATAACACGTCACAATTGCCACACGTCACAATGCAAATAACGCATACTTAACAAAAATGTTTTTTTTGTCAAGTATGAGCCACAGATGGACCGCGCCTAGTAGGCGCGATCCATCAGTGACCCATACTTAACAAAACAAACTTTGACGAAATGATACTGCAAATATTGTTTAAGGATGTTATGTTTGAACCTCAGACCACATGGTCTTTCCCAAGCCGCAAGGATTTATTGAGCCTATATTCCGAATACTGTAGAGTTCAGAATGGGCTACAGATGGGCCCAGCTCGCCAGTGGGGCTGGGCAATTCGATTCAAATCGATTCGAAGCACAATATATTCGAATCAATCGCGAAGCTTTTATAGGAACGAATACTCACTAAATGGGACTAGAATTGTCATTTTAACGACAAAATGCAATCGATTTTGGTCAGATTTGACCAAAATCGATTTTATTTTGTCGTTAAAGTATGGAAATTATTGCTCTTAGTAATAGAATGTGAATTGAACACACGCTATAAAGTATAAATTTCTTGATTTACACAATGAAGACATGTTGTAATCGTAAAAATGAGATATTTCTTATTTACGTCGAATTCGTGATTCGAACAAATTATTCGAATCAAATTCGAATTCTACCTAATTCGGTTTTGCCCAACCTCTACTCGCCAGTGCGATGCATCAATGCTGCACGCATTACGTATCATATGGTAAATTGAACTGCTGGCGTCTTGGAAGTTTTCACAAATCGCTTTCCAAGAATTTAATTTCTTTCAAATTCAGAATCGAATGAATCAATATTGATGAATCGAAAGTAACATAATAAAGAAAATAATAAACAAACAACGACATTTTCCAGAAAACATTAAACACGCAGAAAATATATTCATTCCCTGAAAAAATACATACTTTTCTGTGACTCTGAGATATTTCTGATTGATAAAAGTTCAAGTAGAATAATTTATGAATTCGCGAATATTCTTGACAGTCTTTAGCAAATAAAATTACCTTGAAACAAATGCTAAGAAAAGAGCTGAGCTGTATAAAAAAGTGCAGTAAACTCGTTTATTTATAGTATTTCTGTATATATATATATATTATATGTATATTTATTTATAGTTATATAAATATATATTATATATAAATACTATAGTATATTTCTATAGTGTGAAAGCATATTGTTAATGGAATTTATATCAAGTATAGAGTGGTGATGGACCACATCTGGACCCATCAACAACCCGTAATTGGCTGCCATTTCATTTATTTATTTCAATATCACAAAGTGAAATTACAACAAAATAACGTGAATTTACTGTATTTTCGTTACAGTGTACAGTAACAGTGTTCTACATATTCGATAGAGATGACTCGTTTGCCTTTAAACTGAACTCGTTCATCCATTGCCACCACTCAATCCAGAGTGTAATACTCATTTAAACGATCCTACACTGTACAAAAAATTAAACAAAATCACTGGTCCTTGACAGTAACTTTTTTTGGCGGTATTTAAAAAAATTCAAAATTCACTTTTTCCGGCCAAACATGGGGTGTTGATGGAACGCACCGCGAAGGTACGGTCCATCAACAGCCCATAATTGACATAAATCTCATCAACATGGCGTTTTTTTTCTTTGGAAATATGCAATTACTGCAAATGACTAGTAAATTTACTGTACTATTGTTACAGTGTACATGTATTCCCAAAAATGTTTTGGGGAAAAAATCATTCGATAAGTTGTGCGCTTTTACATATATTTTAATCAATATAAAAAAATGTGTTCTACCTACTCGAGTCAGAGAGCTCACTTATCCATTATCACCCCTCAATCCAGAGTGTAATAGCTCGGGTAGGCTTGATAGAAGCGAAAGATCATATCTTGTTCACGACCTTTTCCAGGTTGAAAAAATCAAAAGAAAGCTACGAATCAAACCAGGATGGCTCTATAAAATGTAGAAATTCTATACGATGGAGGTTAGGGACTAGGCAAAGGAAGAAAAATACTCACAAAAGGTTTCACTATATTCTCGCCCGATCAGAAATTTTATTTTGTCAAGCATGATTCACAGATGAACCGCGTCAATTAGACGCGGTCCATCTGTGACTCATGCATGACAAAATATACATACACACACACACATATACACAAACCGTATTTACTCGACTGTAAGCCGCCGCTTATAAAGTTTTTTTCCCATCATGTTCGCGGCTTAAATTCAAGGGCGGCTTACATTTTTCTTGGCGTCGCCGATACTCTGTCTAAACTTTAATTTCCGCGCCCACCCAGATATGCTAAAACCCATTTAGCTACCGGCACAGTGAATGTGGCTTACAATCAGACGCGGCTTACAAGCAAGTAAATACGGTGCTTAATAAAAATGTTTTGACAGATTTTTTAGTGACTAACCTTCTCTATACGATGTCAAATTTTCAGAAATTGAAAACCGATTGATTACGTCGCCGAGACGCAGTTCACCAGTGACTCGTATTTGAAAAGCAAAAATTCTATCTTCATAATTTATCGCGTCGGAAGATTATTCCAATTACCTCATTATTATGTAATAAATCACAAGAGGCGGGCACGACAGGAGAAACGAAATATGTTTTCCGGGGTCAAGGACATGGCTAAGCAAAACAAAAACAACAACGGATATTCAATACTGCCATACCTGTCCATTCATCATATGTTTTGTTTATTTAATAAAACTACATTGGATTACCTAGTTCAACAAGTTTATTTTCAAAGTCCTTTTACTTGGTTTCAAATATATATATATTACCTAGTTTAAACTTTTGCAGATTTTTCTGTATAGCTGAAAATATTGGACATACATTGTGCACAAATTTCACCAAGTTGAAATTTTGAAAATATTTACAAAATATAGCCATTGGGTAGAAAGAGTTAACAGCTAACGCTGGAGACTCAACACTTCTCTACTTCTAATATGCTCTGTTCAGAGTGGGTCTCTTAACGCACCGTCGATGCGCAGCCTATCTGCGGCTCATACTCCAAAAACCAAATTCTGATAATGTTATGTAACGCTCGCACGGCAGACGACTCTTATAATTAGCTGGGTATTATGTAATAAATCACAGGAGACTCGATAAGAAATTTTGTTGAGCAAGAGTCACTGAGTCACCTTAAAGGCGCCAACTCTCAGTGACTCACGCTTAACAAAACATTCCATACGCCTTCGCTGGCGGAGAACCTAATTCCTCGATCAACTGCCCGAGACTGGAAAGACAGAAGATTTCAATAAAAAAAAAATTCCTCGATCAAAAATTTCTGACCGAGGACAGGAACGGCAGAAGAAACGGAGACAACATATTTTCGGGAATACGAGATAACGCAATAGATAAGATGATAAATAAGAAATATTTCCCATAAAAAAGATTCCGCTACCCTGCTCGAAATTATAGAAATTGCGATTCGATTCGAAAATGAATCAATATAAAACTAGCAACCCTACTCTTGGACTACAATAGATTTGACAAAGTAGCAAACAACAATTTAAGAAACCTAGCTCTCCAACCAAAGACAGGTAGACAATCTGCTACTGAAACACCCGGAGCAAACAGCTACCACCACAAAAAGTTGGTTAGTAAGCGATGTTTCATGATGAATTCTTTGCTATAAGATTAAAATGCCACTTTTTAAGTGAAAGGTAGCTACCAAACTGTACAAAAAGGTTCAAAATCATCAATACTTCTATGAAAATTGAGTATCTGGTAGCAACCAAACTCTATAAAAAGGTTCAAAATTATGAATACTGCTATGAAATTGCAGTGTTGATGGTTTTGAAATCTTATTGTTCATCCGAGAAAAAGAAGATTCCTCCACCTTTCTCACACTAATCAAAATCCGCTAATCCTCTTAACCCCTAATCGTTAGTCAACATTTACTCTTTCCAAAAATAACGTTGCCAGATATCACCGATCGATTCTGTCAACACTCTTATACGTGTACGCATCGGTTTCCACAGCAACGCCAACGTAAGCAACAGAATTCGCTCTCGATCGATAACTTATTTCATTATCGTGTCATAATACGATGAGCTTAAAAATATGTAAATCGGGTCAAGCTACAGCCCAACCTTTCCCCGCTGAAATTGGAAAAATAAAAAGAAAATTTTGTTAAAATGGGAAGAGAACTCAAAACCTCGGCGCTTGGTTAATTCAGGACACATGATTTGCTAAAAATGAAAAATACGGAATTTTCAACAGAACGACCCGAGATCTTTATTCATATTTTCATATTTCATTTCGTAATGTCCCTGTGGGTATCATGTTGGCATCGTATATTGAAAATGTAGGGTTCGAGTCCATAAGTCGTCGCTGGTACAGGGCCTTATTCAGGGTGATACACTCAAAGGAGGGACCACAAAAAAGCAAACCTCGGTTACATAGTTGTATTTGACACCTGCTACACTGTAACAAAAGTACAGCAAACTCACTGGTCATTTGCAGTAATTGAGTATTTCCAGAGCTAAAAAAGGCCATGTTAATGAAATTTATGCCAATTATGAGCTGTTGATGGACCGCACCTTCGCGGTGCGTTCCATCGACACCCCATATTTTCCCAGAAAAATTAATTTTTGATTTTTTTTCAGTACTGCCAAATGATATTACTACCAAAGACCAGTGATTTTGGTGCATTTTTTGTTACAGTGTATTTCACTTTGAAAAGTTCGCCAAATTGCATAACTTTTTACAGTAAAATTGAATGTTTTCTCCACTTTCGGCGCACATTATCTTGTCATATTTCGACAACCCACCTCTTTCCGCGTTACTCTGTTCGATAACAATATATCATTACACAGCAAACGTACTAGACAATATCTAATATCAGTACATTACACCTTATTAATATTGCATGTGCTTGTAGGAAGGGATATAATTTAATGATTAAAACTAGAGATAAGAATTCGTTAATGCGTGATAAGCTAAGATAATCATGTTTATAAGTTTGCAGAAAAATAAATCAAAACAGGATGATAGATATGTTTTATTTATACCTGCTTATTTGGACGAGTCGCTCTCAACAAGACTTTATATCAGTATTAGGCCAAGCAAGTGCTACATAAGTGTACGTATTAGATTGTCTTTTACACGCATGATAACGGTAGAAAATATATGCTCTTATATATAAGGTCAGGCACTATGCACAAGACCGCATGGGGCCTAAGCCTAGGGCTGGGCTAAACCGAATCGTTTGGGATTCAAATCGAATTCGAATATTTTTTCGGATCGGATCGGATACACAAAATAACAATTAACCCATTTTTACTATTACTATTATTGTCTCCATTATATTAATCGAGTAATTCACAATTACGTATTACAAATATTAACTTTCACAGAATTAAGCGCGATGTATTTTCAATTACACTCAAGTCCAACAGCGAAAATTGTCATTTTAACGACAAAATACAGTCGATTTAGGTCAAATTTGATCTAAACCGAGTGCATTTTGACGCTAAAATGAAAAATTATACTCCGTTTAACAAACAAATTATTGTTCCTATGAGCGATTCACAATGGATTCGAATAATCTGTACTTCGAATCGATCGAATCACCGAATCGAATTGCCCAGCCCTACCTAAGACACAGCGGCATTAAACCCCGTAGTACAAAAATAAAAGGAAAAGGATATGTGGCAGAGGATAAATAACACAACATGGACGAAAAACATATAGATATATATATATATGCAAACGCTACGGAAATATAAATAATATAACAAAGAACGACAACAAATATACATACAAGAGCTACAGAAATGTATGCTGTGATTTCACTGATGAAATCTATACCGGGGTTTCCAGTGTTGATGAGACTACTGGGATGATCTGTATCCAGTGAATATGTCAGGGAAAATGTGGAGGTGGAATAGTTTGGGGGAATTAGTGTAGGGCTTCGTGGTGACCATTTCCTTGCAGTTAAAAGCTAAACTGATTATAGGGTGTCAAATCACGATTAAAAGGGAAAAAAAAAAAATAGATGGTGTTACTATCGCCCAGGTCAAATACCACTAGGGCTGGGGGAAACCGAATCATTTGGAATTCGAATCTGATTCGAATAATTTGTTCGAAACGGATCGAATCACCAGTTCTATGTAAATAACAAGTATTTCATTTTTACAATTATAACTTGTCTCATTGTCAAATTGAAGAAATTTATATCGTATTTTCAATTTACACTAAGAGCAACAATTTTCATATTTCAACGAAAAAAATATAATCGGTTTTGGTCAGATTTGTTGTTGAAAATGAAAATTCCAGTTCATTCAGCAAGGTTTTGTTTCTATGAACGATTCACGATTGATTCGAATAAATTGTGCTTTGAATCGATAGAATTGCCGAGCCCCACATAGGATCTTGGTTGGAGCGAATTAAAATAAATGATTTGAAAAAAAATCCGAAAGTGGCGAACCTAATTATGAAGATAATGATGAAACCATTTGACCTATTCCACTTATTATTTACATAATTAAGACCCTATTAAATGGCGCTTATGAATCAATGGGCGTGATGGCCTGCCTGGTGGTTGAACATGCTGGCATCGCAGCTTGAAGATCTAGGGTTCGAGTCCCGGCGAGTCCGGCTCGGTAATCTATGCCCATCACTCAACCCCAGGTATGATAACTTGAGTAGGTTAAGCCTAACAGGAAAATATCATCTTTCCAGCAATTCCAACCCTGCACGTCTATAAGTACACCGCCTTGGGCAGGGCGATCCACTCCAAGAAGTGGCTATAAAAAATACCATACAAAAAGACTCAGCCAGCAAAAAGGATTTCGCAATGACGATAACTCCATAAAACCAGCCTGTCTGAAGCTCATAGATGGAAAATTGGAATCACTTGCAACTTTTTTGAGTCAGATTGACTCATAGATTATTTATTTATGGGATTCTCTGAACGTAAGAGAAGTCGTCCGGTAATAACTGAAGCCGAACTTTTGCTTATATATAAAGATATATATATAAAGTCGAAAGTCGGAAAAAACCGCAGTGACAACTAGGGATGGACAAAACCGAATCATTTGGAATTTTAATTTGATTCAGATATTTTAGCGAATCGATTCGAACCGCTCATTTTTTTTAATGTCTCATTTTCATCTTCACAATTACCAAAATCTCGAGATATAAAGATTTCACTAACAATGCCAGAAAAAACGTGCTTCCAATCTAGCTTAGTGCTTTAGAATAGTCCTAATGCATTTCCCGCGTGACCTAAGAGGCGACTAAAAGGAAGAAAAAAGTGGTAGATGGTAATATCGTCGCCAATGGAAGATACCACTCACTGCACTTTACAATAGAGGTACAGTTGCTGGTAATACATCCTGTAATATTTCTTTGCTAATGAGTATTAAGCCATTAATTGGTTACCCCCTTGGTACTGCTTCCAGCCTTGCTCAGCCTTGCTCAGAATGAATTAAAATGAAAAATCGTACCCAAGGATTGCTGAACTATAATAGAAAATATCCATCATAACAAAACTGCTCGTCTGCTACTAAAATTGATATACTAATCTGTTACCATAGAGTACACTATAACAAAAGTACAGTAAATTTACTGATCATTTGCAGTAATTGCATATTTCTAAAGTTACAAATCGATGAGATTTTTGCCAAATGTTGATGAGATTTATGCCAAGTATGGGGTGTTGATGGTCCGCACCTCGGCGGATATTCCGAATACTGTAGAGTTCAGAATGGGCTACAGATGGGCCCAGCTCGCCAGTGGGGCTGGGCAATTCGATTCAAATCGATTCGAAGCACAATATATTCGAATCAATCGCGAAGCTTTTATAGGAACGAATGCTCACTAAATGGGACTAGAATTGTCATTTTAACGACAAAATGCAATCGATTTTGGTCAGATTTGACCAAAATCGATTTTATTTTGTCGTTAAAGTATGGAAATTATTGCTCTTAGTAATAGAATGTGAATTGAACACACGCTCTAAAGTATAAATTTCTTGATTTACACAACGAAGACATGTTGTAATCGTAAAAATGAGATATTTCTTATTTACGTCGAATTCGTGATTCGAACAAATTATTCGAATCAAATTCGAATTCTACCTAATTCGGTTTTGCCCAACCTCTACTCGCCAGTGCGATGCATCAATGCTGCACGCATTACGTATCATATGGTAAATTGAACTGCTGGCGTCTTGGAAGTTTTCACAAATCGCTTTCCAAGAATTTAATTTCTTTCAAATTCAGAATCGAATGAATCAATATTGATGAATCGAAAGTAACATAATAAAGAAAATAATAAACAAACAACGACATTTTCCAGAAAACATTAAACACGCAGAAAATATATTCATTCCCTGAAAAAATACATACTTTTCTGTGACTCTGAGATATTTCTGATTGATAAAAGTTCAAGTAGAATAATTTATGAATTCGCGAATATTCTTGACAGTCTTTAGCAAATAAAATTACCTTGAAACAAATGCTAAGAAAAGAGCTGAGCTGTATAAAAAAGTGCAGTAAACTCGTTTATTTATAGTATTTCTGTATATATATATATTATATGTATATTTATTTATAGTTATATAAATATATATTATATATAAATAACTATAGTAGTATATTTCTATAGTGTGAAAGCATATTGTTAATGGAATTTATATCAAGTATAGAGTGGTGATGGACCACATCTGGACCCATCAACAACCCGTAATTGGCTGCCATTTCATTGATTTATTTCAATATCACAAAGTGAAATTACAACAAAATAACGTGAATTTACTGTATTTTCGTTACAGTGTACAGTAACAGTGTTCTACATATTCGATAGAGATGACTCGTTTGCCTTTAAACTGAACTCGTTCATCCATTGCCACCACTCAATCCAGAGTGTAATACTCATTTAAACGATCCTACACTGTACAAAAAATTAAACAAAATCACTGGTCTTTGACAGTAACTTTCTTTGGCGGTATTTAAAAAAATTCAAAATTCACTTTTTCCGGCCAAATATGGGGTGTTGATGGAACGCACCGCGAAGGTACGGTCCATCAACAGCCCATAATTGACATAAATATCATCAACATGGCGTTTTTTTCTTTGGAAATATATAAATACTGCAAATGACCAGTAAATTTACTTTACTCTTAAGGGGGTTAGGGACTAGGCAAAGATGGGGAGAGGAACAAAACGGTGGAAAATATTTACAAAAGGTTTCACTATAATCTGAGACGCGATCCATCTGTGGCTCATGCATGACAAAATATATATATATACACACACATACCGTATTTGCTCGATTCTAAGCCGCGGCCTGTGAAGTGTTTTTTCCATCATGTTTGCGGCTTAAATTCAAGGTTGTCTAACATTTTTTCTTCGCGATGCCGATACTCTGTCTAAACTTTAATTTCCGTGCCCACCCAGATATGCTAAAACCCATATAGGTACCGGCACAGTAAACGCGGGTTACATTCAAGGGCGGCTTACATCAAATTTTTAACACTATCACATGTGGCTTACAATCAGACGCGGCTTATAACCAAGTAAATACGGTGCTTAATAAAAATGTTTCGACAGATTTTTTAGTGACTAACCTTCTCTATATGATGTCAAATTTTCAGAAATTGAAAACCGATTGATTACGTCGCCGAGACGCAGTTTACCAGTGACTCGTATTTGAAAAGCAAAAATTCTATCTTCATAATTTATCGCGTCGGAAGACTATTCAAATTACCTCATTATTATGTAATAAATCACAAGAGGCGGGCACGACAGGAGAAACGAAATATGTTTTCCGGGGTCAAGGACATGGCTAAGCAAAACAAAAACAACAACGGATATTCAATACTGCCATACCTGTCCATTCATCATATGTTTTGTTTATTCAATAAAACTACATTGGATTACGGAAACGAAATATCCCAATTAGGGCTGGGCAACACCGAATCATTTAGAATTCGAATCAGATTCGAATAATTTTTTGAATCAGGTCGAATCACGAATTCCATGTAAATAACAAATAACCCATTATTACTATTACAACTTGTCTTCATTGTAAAAATTAAGGAATTATTAGTTTAATGTATATTTTAAATTCACACTACATGTCTAAGAGCAACATTTTTTTTATATTCAAACGACAAAATATAATCGATTTTGGTCAAATTTGACCAAAATCGATTGCATTTTGTTGTTAATAATGAAAATTTTAGTTTATTTAGCAAGTTTTTGTTACTATAAATTGTGCTCCGAATAGATTCGAACCACCAAATCGAATTGCCCAAACCTAATTCCAATAGAGTATTTATTATCTGCTAATTTTCTCAAGCTATTCCGGGCCGAAGGCTTGATGAAATGAATGTTTCAGTTGCTACTGATCACTTTTTCTCAACGGACTGATAACTCCTACGCGTCTCAAGTGCTTTTGGCTCACAGAAATGCTTAGAAGCATACCTTAGTAATAACTGGTTTACCTGATGTATCTCGTTTAACAAGTTTGTTTTCAAAGTACTTTTAATCGGTTTCAAAAATATATATCTCACCTAGTTTAACTTTCTGCACATTTTAAACAAATTTCAAGAAGTTGAAACTTTGAAAATATTTTAATAAAATATAGGCAATGGGTAGAAAAATTTAGCAGTTGACGCTGGAGACTCAACACTTCTCTACTTCTAAGATGCTCTGTTCAGTTTGTGTCTGTTAACGCACTGTCGAGGCGCAGTCCATCAGTGGCTTATACTCCCAAAACCAAATTCTAATAATGCTATGTAGCGCTCTCGCGGCAAGCGACTCCTATAATAAGCTTGTTATTATGTAATATATCACAGGAGACTCGACAAGAGATTTGATTTTGTTAAGCAGGAGCTCAATGACTCACGCTTAACAAAACCTTCCATTCGCCCTTGCGAAGTGCCTATTTTTGATAACAAAAAAATTCTGACCGCGGACGGTACGGCAGAAGAATATTTTCGGGAATACGAGATAGCGCAATAGACAAGATTCCGTTACCCGATATTATAGAAATTGCGATTCGATTGGAGAAGCAATAAATATAAAACTTATAAAACTAGCACCCCCCCACCAACCCCCCCCCCCCCCCCCCCCCCCCCCCCCCCCCCCCCTTGGGGTGACAATAGATTTGACTCCGTATCTACAACCTAAGACTTCAAACTCACCACCAAAGACAGGTAAACAATCTGCTACTGAAACACCCGAAGCAAATGGATGTCACTAGAAATAATGTCAGTAATCGAGCAATGTTTCATAATAAATCATTTGCTGTTGAGTGTAAGGTAGTGGTCAAACTGTATAAAAAGGTTCTAAACCATCAATACTGCTATGAAAGCAGTGTTTATGGTTTTGAAACCTTTATGTTCATCAGAGGAAAAGAAGATTTCGCCACATTTCTCACACTAATCTAAATCCGCTAATCCTCTTAACCCCTAATCATTCGTCAACATTTACTCTTTCCAAAAATAACGTTGCCAGATATCACCGATCGATTCTGTCAACACTCTTGTACGTGTACGCATCGGTTTCCACAGCAACGCCAACGTAAGCAACAGAATTCGCTCTCGATCGATAACTTATTTCATTATCGTGTCATAATACGATGAGCTTAAAAATATGTAAATCGGGTCAAGCTACAGCCCAACCTTTCCCCGCAGAAATTGGAAAAATAAAAAGAAAATTTTGTTAAAATGGGAAGAGAACTCAAAACCTCGGCGCTTGGTTAATTCAGGACACATGATTTGCTAAAAATGAAAAATACGGAATTTTCAACAGAATGGCCCGAGATCTTTATTCATATTTTCATATTTCATTTCGTAATGTCCCTGTGGGTATCATGTTGGCATCGTATATTGAAAATGTAGGGTTCGAGTCTATAAGTCGTCGCTGGTACAGGGCCTTGTTCAGGGTGATACACTCAAAGGAGGGGCCACAAAAAAGAAAACCTCGGTTACATAGTTGTATTTGTCACCTGGTACACTGTAACAAAAGTACAATATAAACTCACTGGTCATTTGCAGTAATTGCGTATTTCCAGAGCTAAAAAAGGACATGCTGATGAGATTTATGCCAATTATGGGCTGTTGATGGACCGCACCTTCGCGGTGCGTTCCATCGACACCCCATATTTTCCCAGAAAACTTATTTTTGATTTTTTTTTAATACCGCCAAATGATATTACTGCGAAAGACCAGTGATTTTGGTGCATTTTTGTTACAGTGTAATTCACTTTAAAAAGTTCGCCAAATTGCATAACTTTTTACAGTAAAATTGAATGTTTTCTCCACTTTCGGCGCACATTATCTCGTCATAATTCGACGACCCCCCTCCTTCCGCGTTACTCTGTTCGATTACAATATATCATTACACAGCAAACGTACTAGACAATATCTAATATCAGTACATTACACCTTATTAATATTGCATGTGCTTGTCAGAAGGGATATAATTTAATGATTAAAACTAGAGATAAGAATTCGTTAATGCGTGATAAGCTAAGATAATCATGTTTATAAGTTTGCAGAAAAATAAATCAAAACAGGATGATAGATATGTTTTATTTATACCTGCTTATTTGGACGAGTCGCTCTCAACAAGACTTTATATCAGTATTAGGCCAAGCAAGTGCTACATAAGTGTACGTATTAGATTGTCTTTTAGCACGCATGATAACGGTAGAAAATATATGCTCTTATATATATATGGTCAGTCACTCTGCACAAGACCGCATGGGGCCTAAGACTAGGGCTGGGCTAAACCGAATCGTTTGGGATTCAAATCGAATTCGAATATTTTTTCGGATCGGATCGGATACACAAAATAACAATTAACCCATTTTTACTATTACTATTATTGTCTCCATTATATTAATCGAGTAATTCACAATTACGTATTACAAATATTAACTTTCACAGAATTAAGCGCGATGTATTTTCAATTACACTCAAGTCCAACAGCGAAAATTGTCATTTTAACGACAAAATACAGTCGATTTAGGTCAAATTTGATCTAAACCGAGTGCATTTTGACGCTAAAATGAAAAAATTATACTCCGTTTAACAAACAAATTATTGTTCCTATGAGCGATTCACAATGGATTCGAATAATCTGTACTTCGAATCGATCGAATCACCGAATCGAATTGCCCCAGCCCTACCTAAGACACAGCGGCATAAACCCCGTAGTACAAAAATAAAAGGGAAAAGGATATGTGGCAGAGGATAAATAACACAACATGGACGAAAAAAACATATAGATATATATATATATGCAAACGCTACGGAAATATAAATAATATAACAAAGAACGACAACAAATATACATACAAGAGCTACAGAAATGTATGCTGTGATTTCACTGATGAAATCTATACCGGGGTTTCCAGTGTTGATGAGACTATTGGGATGATCTGTATCCAGTGAATATGTCAGGGAAAATGTGGAGGTGGAATAGTTTGGGGGAATTAGTGTAGGGCTTCGTGGTGACCATTTACTTACAGTTAAAAGCTAAACTGATTATAGGATGTCCGGATCATTTGAAATTCGAATCTGGTTTGAATAATTTGTTCGAAACGGATCAAATCACTAGTTCTAGGTAAATAACAAATATCCTGTTTTTACAATAATAACTTGTCTCATTATGAAATTGAATAAATTTATAGCGTATTTTCAATTCACACTATAGGAGCAACAATTTTCATATTTCAAAGAAAAAAATATAGTTTTATTCAGATTTGTTGTTGAAAATGAATATTCCAGTTTATTTAGCAAGTTTTTGTTCCTATAAACGATTCACGATTGATTCGAATAAATTGTGCTTTGAATTGATTGAATTGCCGAGCCCCACATAGGATCTTGGTTGGAGCGAATTAAAATGAATGATTTGAAAAAAAAAATCCGAAAGTGACGAACCTAATTATGAAGATAATGATGAAGCTATTTGACCTATCCCACTCATTATTTACATAATTATGTCCCTATTAAATGGCGCTTATGAATCAATGGGCGTGATGGCCTGGTGGTTGAACATGCTGGCATCGCAGGTTGAAGATCTAGGGTTCGAGTCCCGGCGGGTAATCTATGCCCACCACCAAGGTATGATAACTTGAATAGGCTAAGCCCAACAGGAAAAGATCATATCTTTCCAGCAATTCCAACCCTGCACGTCTATAAGTTGGCATGTTGGCATCGCAGGTTGAAGATCTCGGGTTCGAGCCCCGCGAGTCCGGCTCGCTTATCCATGATGATATCTTTCTAGTAATTGTAACCCTGTACGTCTATAAGTGGCCGCTGTAACAGGGCCTTGGACAGGGTGACCCACACTAAGTGGTTATAAGAAATATAAAAAATAAGTGGCTGCTGGTACACCGCCTTGGGCAGTGTGATCCATTCCAAGTGACTATAAAAAATATCATATAAAAAGATTCAGCCTTCATAAAGGATTTCGTAACGACGATAACTCTGTAAAACCAGCCTGTCTGTGGCTCATACATGGCGAATTAAAATCACTTGCAACTTTTGAGTCAGATTGACTCATAGATTATTTATTTATGGGATTCCCTGAACGTAAGAGAAGTCGTCCGGTAATAACTGAAGACAAACTTTTGCTTATATATAAAGTGGAAAGTCGGAAAAAAATGCAGTGATAACTAGGGATGGACAAAACCGAATCATTTGGAATTTTGATTTGATTCAGGTATTTTAGCGAATCGATTGGAATCACTAGTTTTATGTAAATAGTCAATGTCCCATTCTCACCTTCACTATTATCAAAATCTCGAGATATAAGGATTTCACTAACAATGACAGAGACAATGTGCTATCTATTCACGCATAACCTTCCAGGACATAAAATACTTGCCCGAAAATTTATAGTTGAATATAACTGCATTTTGTATTTCACAAGTTTTTGCTCATATCAACGATTCGCGCTGATTTGAATATTTTGTTCGATCGATTCGAAGCACTGAACAGAATTGCCCGGCCCAACGGCAAAACTAATGTAGAAAACTCTTTGTTACAATATCTTTGAAAGATATCGAATCGAACTATTCTTTTTTCTATCAATCATCAACAGCCTAATCTATCAATCATAAAAAGGAATTAGTAGATGGTTTTACCGTCGCCCAGGGCAAATACCATTTACTGACTGCACATTACAATAGCGTTTCAGTTTAGTTTTGGATGTTTTTAAATAGAGGTGCAGTTGCTGGTACTACATCCTGTATTACCTCTTTGCAGATAGGTATTAAGCCATAAATTGGTTACCCCATAAGCACTGCTTCCGACCTTGCTCGGAGTGAATTTCAATACAAAAAATTCTCATAAAAAATCTCAACCAAATGGTAGCTAAACTATAATAAAAAATATCCATCAAAACAAAACTGCTCGTCTGCTACTAAAATTGATATACTAATCTGTTACCATGGAGTACACTATAACAAAAATATAGTAAATTTACTGATCATTTGCAGTAATTGCATATTTCTAAAGTTACAAATCGATGAGATTTTTGCCAAATGTTGATGAGATTTATGCCAAGTATGGGGTGTTGATGGTCCGCACCTCGGCGGTGCGTTCCATCAACAGTCCATGCTTGGCAATATGGCAATTTTGATAGTTTTATTTCATTACCATTAAGTAAATTTACTGTAAAAAGCAGCGATTTTACTGCATTTTTGTTACAGTGAAGGCTACTTAAATAAACATCCCATTTGAGCCCCGTTGAAGCTATCTCATCGAGGAATTATCGATCGATGAAAACATATAAGCGGTATTATAGCCTCATGTAGCTGTCTGAACGATAAAAAATACGACGAATACATCAAAGAATACGACGAATATACACAATTTTAAAGTACTTCGCTCCTGCACAGGGCAGATACCGTGGTACACACTGCAACAAAAACAGCCTGCAGTTTATTCACAGTTTCTTCACTGTAACTGTATATTTTCAAAATCCAAAAAGTCCTCGCAAATGAGATTTATGCCGAGTATGATTTATACACTGTAACAAAAAAATGCAATAGAATCACTGGTTGGCGGTATTTTTATAACTTCGGAAATACGCAATTACTGCAAAAGACCAGCAAATTTACTGCACTTTTGTTACAGTGTACACAACTTGTGGAAAAAGTCGATTTTATTCTATTTCTTATTAAAATGTACTCCGAGCAAGGCCTGACGCAGCACCTAACAGAATTCAACTCACTTTCATTTAAGAGCAAAGATCTACTACGAGATATAGTACGAGCAACTGCACTCTGAAAGGAAAACATTCCTTGTTGCACCTAAACAAATTACTGTCGGATAATACCGATTTTACTGTTTTTGTTACAACACAAATGCGCTCACCTAAACCATATATTCGGTTACTAAGTTAAAACTGTCGGCCCCATTTTGAA
>OZ023143.1:22944349-22980738 GCA_963675895.2 Styela plicata | reverse complement strand
TGAACATATCATAGTAACGGATCCGTTTTGGATATTACTGATAGCAACGTTTCCACACAAAATGCTACTACTAATCTTCATGCATATAAACAGCATTATTTAGCGATTACGTCGGATTAGCGAATCCGCTGAACCACAGTTATGCTCACACTGCAACAAAAAAGCAGTAAAATCGCCGTTTTTTACTGTTATTCTGCTTATTTGCTTATATTTTAAATTATATTGTTTGATTTTTTCAGCCAATTATGGGCTGTTGATGGAACGCGCCTTCCGATCAACAGCTCATACTTGGCATATATGTATTCGATTCTATCCGGGACATTCGAATCATAAATTATTCGATTCGATTTCTGCAACAATTCGAAATCAACAAAAATATAATTCTGATTTTTTTTTTCAAATAAGTGTACATTTTCAGGTAAATTATAACGTAAAAAAGATGTATTTTTTGTTTATTATATAACTTCTGATTAAAATATTCGATTCGATCCTGGAAAATTATACGATTCGATTCTGAAACCTAAATATATTCCATTTTGACCACCCCTATCATCAATTTTAGAAATATACACTAACTGCAAATAAAATGGTAAATTCACTGTACTTTTCAACCTTTGAAGTCAGATTTTGAGCGACATGCGTAGAATGGTCGGTGTTTCAATTGAATGCGCTAGGAATGAAAATTTGAGTTTCTGTTCAACCTTTTTTGAATTGCCAATCATTTTTATGAGATAATTATACTCCAAGTAAGATTTTAAAGGACCGTTAGGGATATCCCGGGAATGATGAATGACCCCACTTCATAAATTAAACCGGACTGCATCAAAAGGTCAAAAAGTCCATCTTTTGTGTAAATTCTAGAAGACCCAGCTCTCCCCTTTTGTGTGATTAATACGCCCACAACATTTTACAAATTTCACGAATGCCTTCGTGTTACACTGTACAAAAAATGCTTTTTTGACAGTTATTTTACTTGGCGGTATTGAAAAACATTCAAAATCAATTTTTTTGGCCAAATATGAGGTGTTGATGGAACGCACAGCGAAGGTGAGTTCCATCAACAGCCCATAATTGGCATAAATCTTATCAACATGGCTTTTTTTACCCTTTAAAATATGCAATTACTGCAAATTCTTAATGAATTTACTGTACTTTTGTTACAGTGTCACCTTAAACAATATTTCATCATGAGGTATGAGTCTTAGATGGATCTCAACCTGTTGGTGTCATCCACCAATGAACCATTCTCGATAATTTATGCTGAAATCTAGAGAAGTTTTTTTTTTTACGTTGAATTCGATTTGAATATATTTTTATCCAATGATTCGCTTATTCATTTCTGTTATTCGGTATGATTCGACAATGATAACAATATGATAACATAAAAAAGGTTATTCAGTAATTTTTTCCGTCTATGTTTTTAATGAATCGAATTGTGTGAAAGATTCGATTCTAAATATTCTAATTCGATATTCGGTTTGACAATAAAAATATTGGTGAGTGGTAATCTTACTAAAACCTTAAGTTGGACTGCATCAAAATGTCAGGCAATCTATTTTGGTTTAAAATCCACGTGGCCCACGTATCTTTGTACTTAGTTCCCCTTCCGCATTTTACAAATTTCTGAAATTTTCCGTGGTACCCATGAGTCACCGATGTATCTCTAGATGAATTATGATGAAACCTGAAGACGTCACTTTTATGGTCAACATTCGAATCGATGTCACATATGTCTGATTCTGGTAGGGCTGGCCAGTTCGATTCGGAGATTCGAATCAGTTCGAAGCACAATTCATTCGAATTAATCGCGAATCTTTTATAAGAACAAACTCTTGTTGAGTGAACTAGAATTTTCATTTTACGGGCAAAATGTAATCGATTTCAAATTTGGCCAAAAACGATTATATTTTGTCGTTAAAATATGAAAATTATTGCTCTTAGACGTGGGGTGAGAATTGATAATACAATATAAACTATAACTTTCCTGATTTTCACAATGGAGACAAGTTGTAATAGTAAAACGGAATATTTGTTATTTACATGGAATTAGTGATTCGATCCGATTCGAATCGGATTCGAATTTCTAATGATTCGGTTTAGCGCAGTCCTTCGGACGATTCTAATACTCATTTTGTAAGTGAACGACAGTCCTATCAAAAATTTTACTATGTCAAGAATGAGCCATAGATGAACCACGTCAAAGCGAAGCGATCCACCAGTGAAACAGGCTTATCAAAACATGTTTTGACAGTTTCTTTCCGATCTTGTTCTACTAAGGATTAAACTCCAACTGAAGGATGATCAGAAGGTCAAATCCTCTTAATTGTTGTGTAAAACCCACAAGACCCATTCAATTTTTGATTAATCCCCACTTTCATAGAATTTTACGAATTCCTGAAATTCCCCTTGTTCTCCAATCTCAAAAATCATCCAGTGTGAGTCACTGATGGATCGCGCCGAACAGGTGCGGTCCATCAGTGACTCATACTCAAAATAATTTATGTTTTGGGCAACAATCGATCAACGATTTCTGAAAACCAAAAGCAGGCACAATACTAACGCTTCACCTATTTTAATCAACCTCAAAAGTAACGCACGACCGGATTTAGATCATAGCAATAATCAGCAATTGTCTGAATTAGTGTTGACAATTCTAGGTAAAAGTTCCTACACTGTAACAAAAGTACAGTAAATTTACTGATCATTTGCAGTAACTGCATATTTCCAAAGTTAAAAAAAAACTCCATGTTGATGAGATTTATGCCAAATGTGGGCTGTTGATAGAACGCATCGCGAACTATGATTTTCACAATGTATGCAAGCTGTAGTAGTAAAAATGGGATTCGATTCAATTTGAAAAAATCATTCGAATCGAATTCCAAGTGATTCGGTTATGCCCAGTCCTAACCGTAACGCTTTCATAGCACTAACGAATAGATTTTGGGACATGTCCGAAAGTTTTAGGAGCAGTGCGCACCGCTTTAGATTCTGGGTATTCATATGAGCATACCAAAAAGTTGTTAATTTTCATTATTATGGAATTTAGTGTGAAATTCAAAAGTACATTCCATACATACTTATCCATGCCCACCACTCAACCCAGGGCGTAATGACTATCTAGGCTAAGTCGAACAGGAAAAGTTTCATATCTTTCCAGTAACTGTAACCCTGTCCATCTATAAGTAGTCGCTGTTACAGGGCCTTGGACAGGGTGATCCACTAGTGGCTATGAAAAAAAAAACGGAATCTCTAAGATTCACCGTTCTGGACCACACGCATGAAATATTTCAACTCTGTTCAGCGACGACTTGTGCAAGCGAGATTGTGTTTAGTCAACAAAGGCATAACGAGCGGGAGCAGACTATTATTGGTATTGAAGTCAAATATTTGTGGTCAATCTTGTGCAGCCTGGTATAAAAAATTCGACTGAATAGTATATCGCGATATAACAACACGGGCGCCTATCTCGTACTTGGCGAATCAGAATTAAATATCACCTCAAAAGTGGCGCTGGGCAATTCGATTCGGTGATTCGAATCGATTCGAAGCACAATATAATCGAATCGATCGTGAATCAGTCATAGGAACAGATACTTCCTAATTGGACAAATATTTTCATTTTTAACGACAAAATACAATCGATTTCGGTCAAATTTGACCTGAATCGATTATATTTTGTCGTTAAAAATGAAAATTGTTCACATTGTAAATACACTATAAACTATAAATTTCTTAATTTTTAGAATGGAGACAATATGTAATATTTAAAATGGGTTATTTGTTATTTACATCGAATTCGTTATTCGATCCAATTTAAAAAAGTATTCGAATCGAATTCGAATTCCAAAAGATTCGGTTTTGCCCAGCTCTAGTCATAAGCAGGAAGAGTTTTGAGCGTTTCAAGTAGGATTTTCGCGCTTTGGATAAGGGATATGTTCTTACATAATTTCCGGCGGTTTTCGAAGTCCATAATTTGCGTGCTTTAGAGGATATTGTCTGTAAATTTTGACAGAAGTACGTCGTAGTTCATACGCAGTAACTGCATAACAATGTATTTTCTTTTATTATTCAAATTCACTGTGAGCAAGGCCGTAAGCAGAGCCTAAAAGAACCAACTAACTATATTTTCAAAATCCGATTTCTCTTCGTCAATGGATGACGCATTTATGTCGAGTAAGGGTTGTAGACGGATCGCGTCCCGGTTGTCAAATTCAATCAGAAAGTACATTTAATAGTTTAATTTTAATATCTAAAAGCAAAAATTAGTTTTGATAATTTTAGGTAAAAGTACATGGTTTATATAAAATTTGCGTCTTCAGTTCGTCATTCTAATTTTTATAGAAATATATTAATTTAAAATTAAAAGATATGATAACTAACCTCGACGGTGCGCTCCATCAACAGACAATAATTGGGCGAAAAATCGAATATATATTTACAAGTATATATATGTAATGTAGTTATTAATTACGGGAATATATTATGTACGAGTAAATTTACTGTTAAAGAGCAGTGATTTTAATGCATTTTTGTTAAAGTTTACACAGAAATTTCAATTAAAAACAAATATATTATCTTTTATCTCTAGTAGTTGATGTATCGTTTCCGACCCCGAGTTCGAATACGTTACCAAATGTTTGGTTTTGGTCCGTTGGATCCAAAGCAACAGGTGTTTTTAGAATTAGGTTACAGGAGGGGTAAGATTACTTTGGCTTGACGACCGTGTTGGGGGTTTTCAGAGATGAAAATAGGAAACAGACATTGGTAGGGATTTTCTAAACGAAACGAACATTCAAATGCATTCGAAAATCAGTTTATTTATTTCCCTTACATTTTAAATGCTTTTAAGAATGAATTATTATTCATTGCCTCAAATACCGAGTACACTGTAACAAAAGTACTGTGAATTTACTGGTCTTTTGCAGTAATTGCATATTTCCAAAGTTAAAAAAACGCAAAATGCAACAAAATCACTGGTATTCAACAGTAATTTTACTTGGCGGCATTGAAAAAATTCAAAATTGACACCATTGGCCGAATATAGGGTGTTGATGAAACGCATCGCGAAGGTGCATAAGCGGCACAAATCTCATCAACATAGCGTTGCTTTAACTTAGGAAATACGCGATTACTGCAAATGACCAGTAAATTTACTGTACTTTTGTTACAGTGCAGTCTCTTGGTCCCTTGGGTGTGATATTAAATATATTTTATCGTTAAGTTACTTCAGTTGATAAAACGTAGGAATAAACAAACCATTGAAACTGGGCATTGAGTTGCTTCATGGGGTTGCAATTGGGGGTGTCCAAAACCGAATAGCTTTTGGTTTCAGAATCGAATCGAATAATTTACCCGAATCGAATCGAATAATTTACCCGAATCGAATCGAATCGGAAATTTTTGCTCTTGGACTGGTGTAATTGAAAATACATTGCTTTCGAGTCTGTTTAAGCTAATACCTATATTTTCCGTTACTGTATATTTCTTAATTATCATAATGGAGATATTGTTTGTTATTTTCGTCGAATCAGTAATTCGATTCGATTCGAAAAAATTATCCAAATCAGATTCGAATTCCAAATGATTCTTTTTTTCACAGCCCTATATATGTATAATAAATACGAGTATATCAAAGAAATAGTACGAGATGTCCTTATCCGACCAGTCAGGTATTCCAGAAATCAGACGAAAAAAGTAATTATGTTTTAGATTATTCTTAAACTGATTTATTTTGCAGTAGTGAAGTCATGATATACGCCGGACTTTGCTGCAACTGGCAGCCTGTCTTGAACTTTTTTGTCTGTCAGACGTTACTGTGCTGTTTCAAAGACTTTAAAACTTGCGGTAATAGACATCCATTAGAGACGGGGGCTCCTCGGTTCCTATTCCTGCATTTCATGTAGCTCTTTGCACTTTAGTGGCTCCAGGAGAATTTTCAAGTATGATTTGTCTCCTGTGGCCTTGCTACGCGCGAATTTTAATAAAAAAAAATTTCATATGAGTAGTAATTTTTAATATTTTTTGTAGAAGTTCGTTCTAAACAAAGCCTTAGGGAACGTCAAAATGGAACCAACTAATGTCCACTCAAATGGCATAGAGCTACTACAAGATGTGGTGCCAGCAACCGCACTCTAAGCTTTCCTGATCGTGTTGATCTACAAGGCTTTAAAACTCGCGTTAATAGACATCTATCAGAGATGGGGGTTCCTTAGTTCCTATTCCTGCATTTTATGTAGCTCTTTGCACTTCAGGAGAATTTTCAAGTAAGATTTGTCTCCTGTGGCCTTGCTCTGAGCGAATTTTGATAAGAAAAAAAAAACAATTTTTGCAGCAAAGTCATGATTTAAGGCGAATTTTGTAAAGTGCAACATATGCAAAATGGATCCATTCTGGAATAATTTTAAAACGAAATTCTCTGCTTGCTATTGGTTTCGGGAGGCCTTCATGCATGATCTTTCTCGTGCCACCTTGCACAGAGCGAATTTCGATAGAAAAAAAAAACTTTTAATCTAATTAATCTAATCCCAACAATTCGGATTAGGACATCACCAGTTTGTAGACTATGCTTCGAAAACATTGCGATTCAGAAAAAGGTGATTTTACTAATTCTCGGAAATTTGATCTCTGCGTTCAAAACACTTTGCATAATGCGATTTTGTGGTTCGTTAATGCGCCCAGCAGACGTTTGCTGATATTTTAAGCGAAGTTGAAAGTATAAAAATAGTGAAATTTGACACCAACATAAAGTTCAGATTACGTTTTAGAAATGTTGTTTGAGTAACTGCATTAACATGCTTAACAGTTGTCAGTCACATGTACTCAGGGGCTATATTTGTTATATTGTCTTGTCCCAATTTTATCAAATTATCTTTTGTTAAGTATGAGTCACTGATGGATCGCGTCGTTGAGACGCGGTCCATCTGTGATTCATGCTTGACAAAATTCAATTTTCGACTGAGATGGGAGAGGGGAGCAGTGAAAAGGTGGACCAATTTAACACCGTCCAGGGTAGAAACCACTTACTGAACTCTATTATAGTTGTTCAGTTCTGTATGGAATGTTTGCAGTTCGGGGTGCAGATTAGTTTCACCTTGGAGTTGTATTTACTAAAAAAGCATATATAGGGGAGCGACGACCTGTTGTGTAGAAGTTAAACTAAGTGACTTACGTTTGCTTATGTTTTGAGCGAAGTTGAAAGTGTAATAAAAGGGAAATTTGACACCAACATAAAGTACAGATCACATTCTATGAATGTTGTTTGAATAACTGCTGTGTGAACATCATGCTTAAGGGCACAATACACGTGAAAATACACGCCTGCATTGCTTTGGGTTAATCGTATTCACACGCCTAAAAAGCACAAAGGCACACAACGCAACGAGCACTCTCCTTTAGCTTTCATAGCAAACTGTTCTGTTTCATTGGTAAATGTAAGGAAATGCATGCAGAGCATTTGCTTGCGTAGAACGCAAGGGTAAAATAAGACAAACCTAGAAAAAAACGCAACCTACGCAAACGTGTGGTGCGGACTTTAGGGTTAGTCAATGGATTTGGGGTCGTACGTGGGGTTGTTTTTATAGTTTAGTTTGAACGGTGTTTGAAATTCATGAAACAGAAAGAATAATGTTTCAACAGTTCAGATAAACTAATTGCTGAAATTTGCAGGAAATCATGATTTATGTCAAATTTTACAACGTAAAATTTGACATAAATCATGATTTCACTGCACAATCAATCAATTTAGGAAATGGAAATTACTGGATTACATAGTGGTTAAACATGTTGGCATCGCAGGTTGAAGGCCTCGGGTTCGAGCCCTGACTAGTCCGGCTCGCTTATCCATGCCCACCACTCAACCCTGGGTGTAATAACTTGCGTAGGCTAAGCCGAACAGGGAAATATCCTATCTTTTCAGTAATTATAACCCTGTCCGTCTATAAGTGGCCGCTGTTACAGGGCGTTGGACAGGGTGATCCACTCTAAGAAGTGGGTATAAAAAAAATAAAACGAAAAGAATATTCAGATAAGGACATCCATAATAGTGTGGCACTATTAACTGTTTCGAAGGACGGTAGGAGTATGGGACTGCCTTCAGTGCAGTTTTCATATCCGAGTCAGAGAGAGGTTTTACTTTACTTTACCAAACCAGTATTTAATTAAAACTCAGTGGCGTTGTTGGTGGACAAATCTGCAATCATTGACGGTGGAATTTAGATATGTTTAGAGTGACATGTTTAGGGCTGGGCAATTGGATTCGGTGATTCGAATCGATTCGAAGCGCAATTTATTCGAATCAGTCGTGAATCGTTCATAGGAACAAAAACTTGTTAAGTGAACTAGGATTTTCATTTTTAACGTCGAAATGCAATCGCTTTTGGTCAAATTTGACCAAAATCGATTATATTTCGTCGTTAAAATATGAAAATTGTGGCTCTTAGTGTGAATTGGAAATATACTATGAACTAGAAATTTTTTTTATTTTAACAATGAGGACTAAGGCTCGCGAAATTTTATAATTTTTTCGCGAATTTTTTTTCATATTTTCGGCGAATTCATGCTGGAGATGTATCGATATTGGCGAGTATCAGCTATCTTTAGAGTATCAGTATTGGCCGTAAAAATAGCCCATACCACCGATACCTTCTAATTGTTTGGAATTTTGGGGAATTCGCTCTAACCGAGGACTAAATCAGTTCCTAAAAGATCCAACTAACGGTCACTTGAATGACAATAGGCTGCTGCAAAAAAAGAAGCATCAGTCGGCTCAGCACAGTCCTAGACAATTCAAACATTATGTAAGGAAGTGGATCAGTAGCTTACTTGGGGATGTATTGTTAAACTTGTTATGGATTGTTAAACTTATGTTTCTTTTCTACGACCTTCGGGTCTTTCATTTTGATTACTGAAAGGTATTACCACACCTAGGGATACAATTCTCAGATTCAAGGATGGAATTGACTCGGGCAATTTAGCCTCCTGAATATAGACTCAAGAATTGCGCAAACATACTTCATAAAAATCAAATATATACTCGTTTTTGCGATTTGACAAATATTTTTCCCAATTAAGAATTTTTATTTTGTCTGGAACTAATTTTATTGAATGTTGTTTTTCATTGGATGACATAATGCTGTCGTTAATTTTGGGTGTTGTTTCTGAATATTTCAATTTGTATCAAGTTCTCTAATATTCTTTGTTCTACATTTTCTTGTGTTGTTGCTTTAAGTACGTTTTATCCACGTGCGTTTATATGAATGTGTTTCTTTGCTATTAGTCCTTTTACAGAGAATTTTATTGAATTTTTTTGGAAATTTTTACCTTCAAGGATGTACTTTGAGCATATTTGAAGACATTTGTGGTGATTATCGGTATCGACCGGTATGGGTAATTTTGGGTATCGGTGGTATTGGTATCGGTAACGGCTCATTTCGCAGTATCGGTATCGGCAACAAAGTGGTATTGGTACATCTCCCAATTATGCTCTCGCCTCCACTCGACTTGAAGAAAATTCCAATAAAAAGTGTTGCGTTCGTTATCATCGTATATGTCGCAGCCATTTTCATAACTGTAGGACGAATACGAGCGAAAAAATTTCACAAATTACCCCGTCTTTCAGCATCAGAATGCAATTGTTATTTATAGGCAGGTCTATAACCTTACGAATATTCCAAGTCTAGGTAGAATTTGGCATCGGGCCTAATAGGGTTTTAGTCGCTTACAAATTGACCTTTGCTTAGTAAAGCCGGATTTCAAGGATTGCCAGCTACGCTTTGCTGCTTTTTAAAGTTTCTGGTGTCACGTTTCAACAAACTTCAACTGAAAAAAACTGTCAAAGCACGTTGTATCGGGTTTGAATGATCGCGTCACCGATGCTGCGTCATACCGTATACCCATATTTTCCTGAGTCGGTTTTAAATTTTTTGCGTGCGAATGTGGTCTCGTTTGAAGTAATAGATGTAGCTATAAAGGTTAAATATCTGATTGGGATTCAGTACCTTAGTCAGAATGATAGATTTGATTACTATTAGGAGAGGTGAAGAGTAGGGGGGTATGCATTCGATAAGTTTTGAGAACAAAAATTACATCCCCCACCAAATCACCACCCCCCCTCACCCTCTGTCTCAAAATGACGAGTTTTTTTCAAAATACGGGCGAGATTTACGGATATGTTTGGCGCGTATTTTTTATGATAGGAAGGGATAAATTTCGTTCTTCACTTTTCTATGCTGACCTTAGAATTATTCGAATCAAATTCGAATTCCGAACGATTAGGTTTTGCCCAGCCCTAATCGCATTCCTTCACGATTGCCGTCCAATCTCTCAGATAACTTGGCACCAAACAGGCCACTGGTTCCGTTACTTGTTTACATATAAACAAATAAACAAGGTGGCTAAATGGTCAAAGCTGGTTCAAAAATGTTCAATCTTTTTCTCAAGTATGTGACACAGATAAACCTCACACTTGTGCCTGGTGTATCTCGGCTGGTCAACACCGAATCTTTTATGGCTCGAAACTGATTCGGATAAATGATCTGAATCGGATAGAATCACCGATTCCATGGTTCCGTTACTTTACATATTGTTTACATATGAACAAATAAACGAGGTGGCTAAATGGTCAAAACTGGTTCAAAAATGTTTAATTTTTCCTCAAGTATGAGTGGCGGATAGACTTCACTCTTGTAATTCACTGACCATTGGATGTCCTCAAAAGGTCACCTGCGGTCACGCATCGCATTTAGGGTTGGGCAGTTCGATTTGGTGAATCGAATCGATTCGAAGAACGATTAATTCGAATCAATCGTGAATCGTTTATAGAAAAAAAAAATTGTTAAGTGAACTAGCATTTAAAAAACTACCTCGGCTGGTCAACACCGAATCGTTTACAGCTCGAATCTGATTCGGATAATTGTTTCGAATCGGATCGATTCACTAATTCCATGTAAATAAAGAAATCCCAATTTACTGTTAAATTTTGTGTCCATTTTAAACATCAAGAAATTTATAGTCACGAATTAGAAGCAAAAATTCTTGGCCACAACAATGCAATCGATTTTGGACATTTTGCAAATAGTTTTGTCGTTAAAAATAAAATCCAACTTCATTTAGCGAGTTTTCGTTCTTATGACCGATCCATTAAATCAAATAATTTATGCTTAAACTCAAGACGTAATAACTTGGGTACGTTTATTGCGAATAACGTTTTCTGGCTGTTAATGCACACATATTGTTTTATATTATTTATTTTATATCATAATCTTGCCCATTCCCGTGAGAACAAAAATAATTGTACATCTAAGAAAAACAAGAAAATTATATTTTTAACATATTCATACGTTATTCACTATAGGCTGAGGCGAACAGGAAAAGATCGCATCTTTCCACCAATTCTAACTCTGACCGTTTATAAGTAGGGCCTTGGTTAGGGCGTTCAACTCCAATAAGTGCTATAAAAAAATCGATTTGGATCCCCGAATGCTATTTTCTAACCCTGCGCATCACTACAATTCAATTCGGCAGTTCAATTCGGCACGGGACGTTGTTCGAATCAGATTCGAAATGCCCTACACGTTAGTGTACAGTCGCCTGTTTACCATGAATGGTTCATACCTAGCACAACTTATCCAACGAGAAATTCATGAACATCGGGTAATTTGTCCGTTAAATATCAACATATTTATTGCCCTCGAGGTTTGACTAATTAGCCAGCGCTTCCGCCTTCCGTACATCGAAAATTTGATTCGCGAATGACGTCTTCGTTGATTATAATAAGAAATATGTTTCTTCGTTTTTTCGGTATGTTCTTGATTGCAGTGCTGGCACTCGTGGCGATATTTCGGGGACCACCTTTCAAAAAATTTCAGCTAAACTCTGTTAAAGGGGGCATTGGTGGAAAGACGGAGAAGCGCAATTATTGCTATGATGTTTTTGTATAAATAAGTAAAATTAGTGGCAATGTTATCGAATAAGATAAATAAATAAAAATAACATGAATATGATGATTATCGAAGATTCAAACAAATATTGAATATTTTTATAATATTATATCAACAAAAGCTGGTACTTCGTTGGTACCATTTAGGTGAAGGGCTGGACAATTCAATTCGGTGATTCGAATCGATTTGAAGCACTATTCGTTCGAATCGTTCATGTATTGGTTATAGGAACAAAAACTTGCTAAATAATCTAGAATTCCCATCTCTTAGACAATGTAGTGTGATTTGAAAAACACTACAAACTATCAATTTCTTGATAACCATGATGGAGACAAGTTGTATTAGTAAAAATGGGATATTTGGTATTTACATGGAATTAGTGATTCGAATTCCAAACTATTCGGTTTTGCTCAGTCCTACTTAAGCGGCCGTTATGGGTTTCTATAATTAAGCGCTGCTTAGAGCAAACTTAAATATATATATAAATATATGCAAAATCACAATATACGGATATATATTTTTAATTTCTTCCAATCGAAGCAAAAAAATAATAATATTCGAATCGTCTCGAATGTTGCATCTAAAATCGACAGGCCTACTTCAGACCATCGTATTAATGTAACTCAGCTTATAAAATAAGCGAAGCATACTTTTGCCGATGTATCAATTTTAACGATTTTGACCTCACACATCGCAGACCACATTCGAGATATGTGGAAGAATTTCTCACGAATATCATGATGAATTGTGACTTATCCGTGACCTCACAATTAGTATAAAGTTTATAAACGCAGGTAGCTAATTCAAATGAGCCGTGATGACACGGCCATGATTTGATTCGAGTAAATCGACCAAGCGTTACGAGACGATGCAGAAATCGTTTGAAAAAGGGTAGGTGGTTTTATCATCGCCCAGGGCAGATACCACTCACTTTACAATGGTGATTTAGTTCTATATAGAATAGAGTAGAGCTACAGCCCTTAGAGTGCAGCTACAGGCACATCTCAAGCAGAATTTAACTTTTTTGCAAAGTGCAGTGAGTATCTACCCTGAGCGATGGTAAAACCATCCACCACTTCTTTGTTTCCATATAGTCGCCTTTTACGACATGAAGTAAATACGTTAGGACAATTCTAAAAGCCGTCCCCACTGTATCGGCTTGCTGCATTCCAATATGAAATCAAGCTCGAATTAATCATTGGTGCAAATCCAGGTGTTTGGAGCGACAGTTAGATAATGAAATACGACCCGTGCGCGCCCTTTTCAATCAGAATCGTATGTTAAGATAGTGTCATTGATGTTTGATCTGTGGCTCATACATGAAAAACTCAGCGAAAATACAGATGCTCGGGGTGAAAGTTACACTTTGGCGGTTTGACCCAGAAGACCCTTTGCACCTTCTAATCGCGACCGGTAGTCTTGAAACGTAATGTATCGTTCAAGTATAATTTTACACTTGTTATTTTTAAGCCGGCTCAGTCGTTTAAGCGCGATCGTATTGCCCGAACGGCCGATGGTTCTATCCTTGGGCGTTTCAATAACGACAGTAATCTTTCAGAAAGGCAGTGAGCACGGAGCTGAAACATGAGAGATGCAAAGTCACTACGAAAATCGGCATGGCATCATGTCCCTCCCCCTAAATACGCTAGTGCCAAGAAGTACACCAATATTGCCACAATGTACGTTTGCGTAGGTTGACTTTTTAGATTGTTTTATTTCACTCCCGCGTTTTACGCTAGCGCAATCCTCTGCATGTAATTCTTTACGTTTCCCAGTACAATCGTACGGTTCCCTCTGGAAACTAACAGTGCTTGTTTCGTTGCGCGCGTTTGTGCTTTGTAGTCATGTGAACACGATTAACGCAAAGCAATGCAGGCGTGTATTAGGAGGCCTTTCATATGGCGAATGGGGCTTAATGAACATCCCAAACTAAAAACCGTTTTCATTTTATTAACCGAAACGCAATGCAATGATCGGTAAGACAATTTCACGTGTATAGTGGCCTTTAACCTAGAACAGTAGTTATTCGATGAATCAGACATCACATTTCACTCCAACGCTTTCGCCCACGCACTCCGAAATTTTTTGCGAGTTTTAATATTATCATATGTCAACCAAAATGCCTTCCAAATACCACGCAAACCCACAACTCGCGTTGGAAGAGAGCGAGTACATATGACAGATTGCCTCTCACTGGTTATCAATCATACATAGTTGGGATAACTTCGTAGGGTTGCTCCATTCAGATACATTTAAACGCGAATCGAAGCTTTCCGAATCTGAATATGGGCGCGACGATCTAGTGGTTAAACATGTTCGGGTCGCAGGTTGAAAATCTCATGTTCGAGTCCGGCTCGCTTATCCATGTTCACCACTTACGAAAATATCATATCTTTCCAGCAATTGTAACTCTGTCCTTATATAAATGGCAGCTGTTAGAGGGCCTTGAACAGGTTGATCCATACTGAGACGTGGCTATAAAAAAAATTCTGTGTTAGAAATTTATGTGAATATATCAGTAAGTTGCAATTTTTTTAACATATTGGCAAAACAATTCTCAATTTTTACAAAATTTCAACATATATGTTAAAAGTGTATGTTGAGGTCCATTAGCTGTAGGCTGGGCAAAACCGAATCATTTGGAGTTCAAATATGATTCAAATAAATATTTCGAATCGGATCGAATCACTAATTCATTAAAAATAACAAATATCGAATTTTTACAATCACTATTATTTTCTCCATTATGATAATTAAGAAATAATTAAGAATAGTTACGATTTGCAAATATTAGCGTGAACAGACTTGAAAGTAATATATTTTAATTACACTCCACGTCCAAGAGCGAAAATTTTCAATTTTTAACGACAAAATGCAATCGATTTTGGTCAAATTTGTCCTAAATCGATTGCATTTGTCATTCAAAGTTAAAAATCCACTTTATTTAGCAAGTTTGTGTTCTCATGACCGATTCACGACAGATTCGAATAATCTGTGCTTCGAATCGATTCGAATCACCCAATCGAATTGCCCAGTTCAATTGGTCGAGCATATCGAACACGAGTACACCTTGACACCTTGTGGCAACCGCTCACCACCACTTTCAAAGGAAATATTGCAAAAAAAAATAAAACCCAGTGCTGAATGTTGAAGTTAAAAAATTTGAGTACAAAAGTTTGACTCCGCTTCAGGCTAGCCCTGTTTCCGATCATTTCGCCAACTTTTTTATAATAAACCATAAAATTGACATCAAATCGCAAATCTTGTCATAAATCACTTGAGTTTAAAGATGTTAATAAACCATAATATTCATATCCAACCTCTATGTGCAGTATCATGAAATGAACAAATGGGAAGCAACGAAAAACGATCAGAGTGTCTTCCTAGCATTAGCGTGGAAACATTTATTTAAAAGGAAATTGGGGGAAATAAGATTTCAAGCACTCGTTACGAAGCTCCAAGAAATGTGCGGACTCAATCAAAAGTGCCGAAGGCGTACAGAATTACTTTAAAAATCATCATAAAAAACTACAAAAATCACTTATATTTCGCAAAGGTTAGGGATAGGTTCATTTAGCCTGTTAGGTTCAGGTTCATTTATGTCACCATCACCCAGGGCAGATACCTTTTACTACACTCTACCGTATCTTGGTTTCGAGCGTTTTCCGCTTAGGGTATAGTTTCTGGTTTTACTTTTTACACGGTTCTTTGTCTTGTCAGTTGGGTCCTATTAGGTACGACTTCCAACCTTCCCCACTTAGAGTGAATTACCACATAAAAGACTGCAAATCGTTCGCAAACATTGGAGTATTCAAGGAGACAATACATATTTGCGTCGGTTGCGTTTTTCTTTGTTTTACTGTCTCTTTTATCTTAACATTGCGTTCCACGTTAGCGCAATGCTGCGCGTGTATTTATTTGTTTTCCAACGCAACCGAACAGTTTGCTATTCAACCTAGAGGAGGTTGCTCGTTTCGTTGCGTACGTTTATGCTTTTTAAGCATGTGGATAAAATTAACGCAAAGCAATACAGATTTGTTTTGCCGTTTTTGTTCTGATAACCAAAACGTAACGAAGAACAGCGGTAATACAAAACTTCGCGTGTATTGTTGTCTTCGGAGTATTGAAAGCAGGGCAAAAAGAAAAAAAATTTTATTGATTAAATAATGACGTCATAACTGGTGCAGGCAAAAATATTTTTTGTTAAAACTAGCATTTTTTCGTATATGATTGTAAAACAGCCAAAAAATCGAGCGGATGTGCGTAAAAATTTTCTAAATTGGAAGGTAAAAGCTATTCGGTACCAAAGGCTCGGGACTCTTATTCTGGGATTTCCAACAATTCAAAACGCTTGAATTCTGTATTCATCCATTCTTCATTGTCTTTCGGTCAGTGAGGCCATGGTCGCGTAAATTTTATCTATCATAAATCGCCGCAATAAACTCAAGATATTATAAAAATCGGAACATTTATTATCAACCACAAATTATATTTTTTCAAGTGCGTTATCAGAGGCGCGTAGATTGAAAACTATTTCAATATGATATGATACGCCTAGCCTACGGCAAATTGCCTGATATAATTGATAATACCTTTAAATAAAACGTTAAAATTACCTAAATTTTGTGGTCTAAATAAGTGTAGTGGGATCACAGTGTGATCATACATGGTCCAGAGTTGGATCGCGTCTTTCAGTCGCGATCAACATTAGGCCATGTTTGATCGATTGTAATATATATAAATATAGATATTAATAATAATATTACATCAAATTTCAATGTATTTTACTGATTTTTTACACGTGAAAATTGACCGGAAAAGCATTTTTATTTGCGTTTGATTTGACCGCTACAATGATCGCATTTGCTATTTTTGCTTGACTGCTCAGTATCGACAAGGGAGTTGAGCCGAGTTTCCACATCGCAGATGGTAAGCGAGGCTTAGACGGTCGGTCTGAAACCGATAGTTATGTAGAGCCTAGGCAGTTATAGTTTGCATGAGTATCCCTGGTGGTAAGCGAAAGCTAGGATGTTAAAGTTCAGTTGGAACGGAATTCAAAATTAATCATGTAAATCGAATAATAACAAAGGAAATTTATGATATTTAGGTATATTTTGCTCATTATGTAGTGAAACCATGATATATTCGAAATTAACTATATAAATAGGATAACTAACAAAGTAAATTATTGATATTTGACCATAGTACAGTGCTCATTGTGCAGTGAAATCATGATATATTCCAAATTAACTATATAAATAGGATAATAACGAAGGAAATCGTTTGACTATATTTTGCTCATTATGTAGTGAAACCATGATATATTCGAAATTAAATATATAAATAGGATAACTAACAAAGTAAATTATTGATATTTGACCATAGTACAGTGCTCATTGTGCAGTGAAATCATGATATATTCCAAATTAACTATATAAATAGGATAATAACGAAGGAAATCGTTTGACTATATTTTGCTCATTATGTAGTGAAACCATGATATATTCGAAATTAAATATATAAATAGGATAACTAACAAAGTAAATTATTGATATTTGACCATAGTACAGTGCTCATTGTGCAGTGAAATCATGATATATTCCAAATTAACTATATAAATAGGATAATAACGAAGGAAATCGTTTGACTATATTTTGCTCATTATGTAGTGAAACCATGATATATTCGAAATTAAATATATAAATAGGATAACTAACAAAGTAAATTATTGATATTTGACCATAGTACAGTGCTCATTGTGCAGTGAAATCATGATATATTCCAAATTAACTATATAAATAGGATAATAACGAAGGAAATCGTTTGACTATATTTTGCTCATTATGTAGTGAAACCATGATATATTCGAAATTAACTATATAAATAGGATAACTAACAAAGTAAATTATTGATATTTGACCATAGTGCAGTGCTCATTGTGCAGTGAAATCATGATATATTCGAAATTACCTATATAAATAGAATAAGAACGAAGGAAATTGTTGTTATTTGACCATAGTGCAGCGCTCATTGTGCAATGAAATCATGCTATATCCAAAATTAACTATATAAATAGGATAATAACTAACAAAGTAAAATGCTTGACTATATTTTGCCCGTTATGCAGTGAAGTCATGATATATGTCAAATTTTACGGTGTCGTGATTTCACTTCACCAACATGAATCGATTTAAGAATAATTGTAATTGGTTTAATAAAATTTTAGGACTAAAATACCCGACTGATCTTTGCTTTTAAAACATGGAGAAGTCCTCGATATTATACTGGGCCAAGCATGCTTTAACGATTGATAGTACTATGAAGAAAAACATTAGCAGTAAGCGAAAAGTTTTTGGGCTTGTGAGTAGAATATAATCAAACATTCTTACTGAAAAAAAACCATATCCGTGATTTTTCGTTACCATATTAAAACGCTCTAACATGGGCTGCGAAACTGGAATATTTGATATTGGCAGCACAGATACGAAAAACCATGCGCAGCAACCGCGCAAAAATTCAGGTTTAACGTAATTTCGTGAAGCTTTATCTGAAAGCGATAGTGATGCAGAGCTAGGGCTTTGTTTGTAAGGCATGGAGTTAGCGACTTTAGAGTATTGTTAGTAGGGTTTCTATAAACAGAAAACGTGTGCAGTGGTTGCAGAAGCAATTTTTAGGCTTCTGTGTGGATTGGATTTTTCATCTTTAACGACAAATGCTGTGTATTTTGGTCAAATTTGATGGTTAAATATTGAATAATTTCGCTTTTAGACGTGGAGTGTAATATATTACTTTCAAGTCTGTTTATGCTAATATTTGTAATTCGTAACTATACATTTCTCAATTATCATAATGGAGACAATAATAGTGATGGAAAAAATTCGATATTTGTCATTTTCATGGAATTAGTGATTCGATCCGATTCGAAAACATTATTCGAATTGGATTCGAATTTCCAAATATTCGGTTTTGCCCAACTCTGGTCTGTGGCTCTTGATTCCCAAAATATGGTCTGACAAAATTTTTCCGTTTGCACTGGAGTGATATTTTGCGTTGGCGTCACATCAATTTGAACGATAAGACTAGTAATTGCTCGCACGGGTCGGTCAAGTTTAAACTCAGATCTCATTATTTATGAATCACGCAAGATACCATCGCTATTTATTGTGTGAGTCTATTTAGGAAATAACTGTAGAACCAACCCATGTGTGGAGAGATACATGTTCCCACGAGTTCTTGTGTATTATGATGATCTTTTCAAATGGGAGTTTAGGACATACAATCGGCGAAAAAATTTTAAAGCATTTAAAATCCATTCTGCGATTTTTTTCGGTTGGTGAGAGGGGGCGTTAGTGCTTACATACAGAAGAATTATATATTTAATGAAACATATCAAAAGTCGTGCCGGAGGCGCAATTTTTTTTCAAATGGTAGTTTAAGGCATACAATCATTCTGCGGTTTCCTTCGGTTGGCGAGGGGAAAGGGGGGCTTATATAGAGAAGAATTGGCACATTCTGTCGTAAATGACCACGGTATGTTCACTGTTAATCGCATCTTACGACAAGAACAAGAAAAAATATAAGAAATACGATGATAGCCTATAAGGAAATAAATCTCGTGTAAACCAAACCACAATGGTGTTAGATAATTTTCATTTGAAGCGGAACAGCACTTGGAACAGTAGATGCTCAAGTGTTTACAATTTCAAATGTTTTCATACCGATTGTACTGAGCAGCATTTAACACTTCAGCATCCGAGTGCCTCTTGAATTATACATTGGTGTATTTATTTACAATCTGTATACGATTCCGGAACGAAGGCGCCAAAATTACGATTTTAATCAAAAAGTGTAGACGAGAGCTGTTACAGGGCCTTGGACAGGGTGATCCACTCTAAGAAGTGGCTGTAAAAAAAACTATAGAATGTAAACTCGTTAAGTTTTTCTAAAATTACCACCACTTGTGCGTATCAATGTTTGACTATCTATTGCGTAAACGCATAATATAACAACCCAACGTAAAAATTCCTTTCACGGGCCGTGTCCTTTTGTTTACTTTCTGTTTTAAGAGCTCAATGGACATATGTTTTTTAATGGACACTGGGTCACAACCTACTCAAAGAATGCTGTAAAAATTACTAGAAAAGTAAGGTATTTGCCGTTTTTTTGACGATTGCTTTTATAGAACTTGTGGGCGCGATGGCCTATTGGTTATCATGTTGACATCGCAGGTTGAAGATTTCGGGTTCCAGTCCGACTCGTTATTTCATGTCCATCACTCAACCCAGGGTGTAATAACTTGGGCAGGCTAAGCCGGACAGGAAAGATCCGCCTTCATTGGCTGGTACTACATCTTATAGTGGCTTTTAGCTATTTAGTGGCTGTTGGTTGGTTCCTTTCGGGAATTTTAAAAAAAGCTAATGAGAGAGAGTTCGTAAAAGAGTCCGAGTTTACAATCTGTAAGAATGTTATACAGAAATCCCCTCTTCGTGACTTTATTGTTCAGTTCAAATAATGTTTTGCTGTCCCATCACCGGAAACGGTGAACAAAAACAAAAACAATCTCCTTTGTACCATTGACCAAACATACACACGAACTAACGACTCGGTTATAGACCGCGTTACATTAAAATTGAAGTTGCTATTCTGAATTTTTTTCTTGTGTTATGTTGTAACTGGGCTTTAGAATTTCGTCGACGCGTTAATAGTGAAACACGCGATGGTCGTGGGTGGTGCGCACTTCAGTCGTTTAAAAGAATATTTCTTTCGAATGGTTGTGTATGGAGAGTTGGAAGATCTAAATCAAGTAATACTCTATCAAAAATTATGTTTTTGCCGTGTCTAAACAGAGCTAGAGGATTAGAAAATGCTAGGGAACATAGTTTTAGAGGAGCTCACTTTAATTTTCCTCTCACTTTAGTTTTCTTGAAGAATATCTTTCTGGTTGTGTGTACGTAGAATTCCTGGAAGTTAGGGTATCTAAACAAATAATGTTTGGTTCAAAACATATATTTGCCAGGTATAAACAAAGCTGGAAGATGCTAGAAAACACAGATATTTAAGGTGCTAACATTAGTTGTCTTGATGAATATATTCTTTTATAAGTGCGTGTAGAATTTCTGGAAGTTAGCAGATTTAAGCAAAGTAATATCAGACTTAAAACATATATTTGTCATACCTACTGCATAATATGTGAAAACTGCCACTCACAGTCAGTACAACAACCAATTAACCATGGATGTCAAACTATCAAATCAGTTTTATCCACAGTGAAAAAAGAGAGTTAACATTCCGTTTAAGCACGTCGAGGCACGGTCCATCTGTGACGAATGCTCGGCAAAAATAACATTTTGGATTTTTGAGTTCGTTTTGTCCAATAGCTCGAGCTTTTAATACTCGTCTGGCGGGTATTCATACGCCTAGTTACGGCCAAATGGGCGCGGTTGACTCGTTCTCATGCCTTGAAAAACATGCGAACCTGTGGCTTTGTGGTTGTTTGCTAAATTTTGGATTACAATGTAGCGTTTGTTGTATTATTTGTACGTATCGTAATTACAAATTTGAATATCCTATTTATATAGAATTATACGAGGCTGCAATATATTGTGTTAAAAAAATGTTCAAAAATGTTATTTTTCCCGTATAATATAAAATGTGGAACGAATCATGATTCCACTGAAAATGAATTAATTAAAGGTTCAAACAGATTTCATAAATAACATTCTAATCACCGAGTCAAGTTCGCCCGTGAAAACCAGATAAAAGTGAAAAAATTGTTGACAGCAAAAATAACAGAATAAATTAGGTTTTTGAATGAGCCATTATTTAGAACTTTCTGAGTTTACGCGATTCGTTGATATCTTGCAATGAACTACCTATCCCTCCTTGTTTCCTCAAATCCTGGATCCGCGTGTGAGAGAATTCACAAGGATACACGAATGAGATAATATCAAGCAAATATACAAAAATATCACACTTATCTCATTCGTGTATCCTTGTGAATTCTCTCACACACGGATCCAGGATTTCAAGGAAAGAAGTAGGAGGGATAGGTAGTTCATTGCAAGATATATCAATGAATCGCGTAAACTCGGAAATGAGGAATGAGAACATGATATTTTTGTATTTCCGAGTTTGCTAGCTATTTGCAATAAAAAAAACATTTTAGAGTCACTGTATTCTACTAAGCAAACGAGAAAAATTATGTTTAAAACTCTGTATACGCTACGTAATATGACGCTGTAATCCTTGGTTTGAAAATTGTTAAAATTACCGTTTCTCAAGGCGCTTATTTATATTACCTTTCTTTTAATTTATACTTAATAACGAAATCAAATAAATAGCATTTTCAACTAATTTATATAAATTAAACACCTATTATGTACAACCTTTTGACATCGCTTCCGAAAAACGTCTGCAAGTTTCATTAATGTGGGTTGGAAGGGCCTAAATTATATGGAAGTTTGGAACATTCACGGTAAATTAATTTAATTCGAATCCCACGAGGGATGATGATTATATGCGAGAGGTCTGCTGGACGCCTCACCTGTGCACGGTGCTCCATATAAGCGCTGCTCACGGCTTCCTCCACCAACCATGTCCATGCACAGGATGCGTAAAATGTTGAGCCAAAAACCTCGACTTGGAACTGCTATCTGCACAAGAGGTCGTGGTTTGCCATATGGTTAAGCTGTAGTCTCGGCTTTCCTCTCCCGCAGGATAAAAATGAAATCCTATCCTATATATCTATCCTAATATTTATTTTATCCAGTCGCAGTTTTTATTACAACTGTCGGTCATTTGAGTAGAGAAACTCGGCCAAAGTCATTTCCTACAACCGCGAAGAACAGGGTTGGTTTAAACTCAATGTTAAAAATGTTTATATTCAAGATTTTGACGTCCATCTTGTTTAAGATATTCAGATTTTTACCGGAATTACGACCTATTATTGTACCTGTGGTAGCTCAGAGAGAGAGAGAGAGAGAGAGAGATATTTTGACTCCATAAGTGTGTGAAAATTTTCAGAATAGGCTATGCGGCCCGATGTATTTCGTAGTAATGCTGTTGGTTACGGTGTCATTTTCACATAAGACATTCAAAACGGGCATTGGGATATAATGAATTATTACTTTTCAGTGCAAAATTTCCTCTCATAGAGACATTTTTTCGGATATCTGAACAGCATAGCGTTTGACATTCTGCCAGCCTACTTAACGCTTCATTGTGTTTCTCGAAAGCTATTATTACGGCATAATGACATATAATTTACTTGATAGTTGTCAGCCACAACGTCCGGTCGAGGAATTATAAGCGAACATTTTTTGGGAGATAAAACAATAGTAGTGCAGAATTTTTGAAGGAATAGAGTACAGATACACACGATCAGTTAGAATTTATGATGCCTGCTATGTCGGGGAACTGAGTGAAGGCTAGCAAATGTATGACGTCGCGAAACGCGTCGTAAAAGTTAAGATTTGTCTTACACCAGCTTTAGATAAGTGTTTACATTGTAGGAATTGATAATAGAAGGGCTCAAAATCGTAAAGAGTTACGAGAACATGCCATTTTTTGAATGATATTTCCTATTGAAATTCACTCTAAGCGTTAATCTCCGTAATCAACTATCGAAAAAAAAACGAACTAACAGACAGGTATAGGGCAAATAGATAAAGCAAAATGCAGTTCCAGCTACTGTACTCTGGACAAAAAAAACGTCACAAACGTGACTGATGCATTATATGTAAGAGCAGTCGGCGGTATCTGCCTTTTGGGGCAGATATCAATGAAAGTCTTCAGATTCGTTTGTTTGTCTTAGGACTGGGCAATTCGATTCGGCGATTCGAATCAATTCGAAGCACAATATATTCGAATCGATCATGAATCGTTCATAGGAACAAATACTTGTTCACATTGAAAATACACTATAAACTATAAATTTTTTGATTTTCACAATAAAACAAATTGTAATGGTAAAATGGGATATTTGTTATTTACATCCAATTCGTGATTCGATCCGAATCCAAAAAAATATTCGAATTAAATTCGAATTCCAATTGATTCGGTTTTGCCAAGCCCTATTTTGTCATTCATTAGCACAAACATAAACATTAAATGAAAAGTATAGAAATGATAGGATTTGCAAGGGAGCGAAAGTTCCGTTATCGAATCAACAACACCCAACAAGATCTTAAATAAATACCAAGAATACTGGTAAAGAGATGTAAGCGAGCACGGCGCTTCTTGCGTTGGATGGGTTAAGATATTTCACTCAACATGTTTACCAGATAAGGAGCAAATTGCTTCTGGAGTACGCGGACTCCCGCGAAACGGTAATTGAATTTGGCGCCAACTGGACGTCGAAATAACACGGATACATGGGCAATTCCGGTCAGAAATTAAATTATTTCATCTTTGGTTTCACTTAAATGAAATAAGACTCAATATATTTTTCTGTCCAACGAGCAATGATAATTATGTTAAACGCTGTTATCGCATTTTTTACCTGTGCTGTTTGTTTGCAAATTGTTGAATTTGCTTTTCTGTGTGATTTTATACTTTCATAGAGTATACCAGTCGGAAATATGATTTTGTGAAGCTTGAGTTACTGATGGATCGCGCTGTCGAGGGCTCCAAAAATGTCGAATTTGGTCTATCGCCTATAACTGATACTGTCTAACCTGTACTCGTCCTCGAAGAAAGTTCAGCTGGGCACTCTGAAAGAACATAACGTGTAAAAATCACCGAAAAATCCGCCCTCCGCCGTATTAAGTTGATTTTTGAATATTGTTCTTTTTTGGTAATCAGCTATTAACAGAGGTGGGTTTTGAAAAAATGGCAGATGTTTCCACACATGCAAGGTATCTTTTTGACGCCATTTATTACGCTAAACACGAAATAATTCTTCGGTCTTTCATGGGCCATATTGCTCAGAGCTGTCACAATTAGATGCAATATACGAAGAGATCTGCAAAATACCCTTTTTCTTTATTTCATTCATTAAAGTTTGTATTGAAAAATTACACTATTGCGGAATTTTCACAGATATTCCGGTATTTTTGCTTTAAATATATAATGAAAAATTGACCTTCTTAATAATTATTCAAAGAGAACTAGATTCGGAACAAAATTTGATGGAAATTATAACCTTCGATATGGGTTTCAAATATAAATGTTAAAGTGGGAGCCGTAAATGTTGTTAACGGGAGGAATGGAATGTACTAAGGAGGTATTTTCCTTATTTAGATGAAATAATAACAAATTACTTTAGTTGTTGTTGCAACATAATAACAAAAGCTACGTCATTTGTTTGAACATAAACATAAATAACTTCCTTTTCTGACGTCATAGTAAGGTTCTAATTATGACTTCATCTACCTCCAAACTTATTCAAAAGTTGCTTTGCCAAGCATGGGACATGTATGGATCGAGTCTGGTAGGCTCGGTACATCCATGTCCCATGCTTGGTAAAACTTTATATGTTCAGATGTAATTGATCGCCTCATTTGTTATATATCCGTATGTAAACACCGGACTACTTATCACTGGGTGGGAATGCGGTGAAAGACTATTGAAGCCCAAATACGCTACTATACGTTCTGTTGGAGTTGTTTTCCGATTAGAGCACAGTTGCTGCTATTCCATTTTGTAGCAGCTCTTTGGCACTAGGTTTTTATTGAAATTCACTCTAAGCAAGGCCGGAAGCAGCCTCCAAAGGGAACTAACCAACAGCCACTCAACAGCAAAGAGCTAGTGAAATATGTAGTACCAGCAACTGCACTCTAAACGGAAAACATCTCAAACAGAACTGAACCATCAAGGTAAAGTGCAATGAGTGGTGTCTGCCCTGGATGATGGTAAAACAATCTACCACTTCTTTGCTTCCTTAAAGTTGCTTCTCAAGACAGCCAGGAAATACGTTAGGACTATTCTAAAGCCCCTACCTACAGAGCATGAGTGGCATTGAGTTCGAAAATTGTATGAGGTGGCTGGACAAATTAGGGAGAACGAGATTGGTAGCCCGGCTCGGCGGCTCGGCCGGTTAATCACGATCGTATTGTCCGGTGGTTCGATGCTTGAACGTTTCACCACCGAGCGTGCCCTTCAGCTAGGCACTTCGCGGGTAGATGAAACATAGAACAGATACATAGTCACGACAAAGGTCCGTGCCTAACGGTTGTTGGGTATAAGCCCCCGGTAGGTTCACGGACAGGCTATAGTAAATAATTCGAAAACCCGAAAACCTCGAAAAGAAAAAATGAGAAATAAGAACCGAGATCTGTGCGTTATCGCCAAGTGCGGCGCACAAAATGGTCTATATGCGCGAGTTCATTAAAAATCAGATTTTCGCGATGTTTTGGAAAAGAAATTTAATATGGTTCGACTGGACTTATAGGTAGAATGTTTGCTATAGATTTATCTTGTTTAGTGCATTATTATGAAAATTGGAGGGCCCCCATAAGTATAAATCCCACTTGGACAGCTAGTCATTGTGGTTTTTTGTCACAAACTATCTTTCGAGTAGACTTCTCTCAAAACTAAATTCCACTGCAGCTTTAAATCTACTGTTACGACACAATGATTTCGAAATGAATTCATCCGTCACAATTTGTTCAAGCGGGCGTATCAAACAACTATTATTACATCACAGAGATCTTCCGCCTATGCTCAATAAGGGTCATCGCATGTTGGAGAAATCGTGAGAACTATCGTCGTGTACGGATAATGGAGTGGTTACTTGTAAGCTTTTGAGTCGTTATAGAAGATTTAAGGTCATATTTTTAATTTGTTTTTGGAACAATTTAGAGTAATTTTCGAGTGCGTTTGTTCGCTGATGATCGAAAGGCTTAATTGCTCGATGAGTCACGGATAGATCGCGCATTCACGGCGCATTCTATCGGTAACCAATATTAGAATCTTAAATTGGGAATAAAATAAAGTTTAATTCGCTGTATGTATTTAACAATGTTTGCTATCTTATCCTGTTGCGTGTATTTATCTTGCCCCTTTCTATTTCGTCCTGTGGGAAACTTAACTAAATCAGCTTGCATAAATAAACATTCTGAATTATAGTGTAGTCGGAGGTAGGAGTGGCCCAAATCGAATATCTGTTGCATTCAGAATTGAATAGAATACTTTTTACGAATCGAATCGAATATTCGAATCAGGAGTATAAAGATAAATAATCAAATTTTTTTTTCAGAAAATTTTAAAACACCAAAATATACGTCAATTTTCTGAAAATGTATACTTTTTTGAATATATTGATTTCCAATAACTTAATCGGATCGAATAATTTACGATTCGCGAACAACGGATCGAATCGAATATTTTGGACAGCCGTAGTCGGAGGATATATTTTTTTTTTAGCAAAAATACTATGTTTAGTATTTAGTTGTAACTTGCGCGTTAAAACAGTTTTAGTGTTTGTTGTTTTGTATGTTTCATCATGTTTGCATCGAAGTTTAAAGCTTTGTCGTAGATTGTGATTGAAAATAAAAACATTTTGACTAGTTGTAACGCTAACGATTTTTCACTACACGTTTGCGTGGGTTGTGTTTTTCTAGGTTTGTTTTGTTTTAATCTTGCGATTTACGCAAGCGCGATGCTCTGCATGCATTTACCTACGTTTACCAATGAAACAGAACGGTTTGCTATGAACGCAGAGTGCTTGTTTTGATTTCTGCGTTTGTGCTTCGTAGGTGTGTGTACACGATTAACGCAAAGTAATGCAGGCGTGTATTGCCGTTTTTATTGTATTACCCGAAACGTAATGCAAGACAACTTCACGTGTATTGTGGCCTTAACGGCAAAGCTATATATATAGCTTTGACTTAATCAGAAGTATAATTTTGTCAGACATGAGTCACACATGGCCTTCGCCTTGTCGGCGCAATCCATCGGTGACTTATGCTTGACAAACCGTGTTGTTTTGGCAGTATTAGTTTTAAGTATTTCTAACTGGGGTTTGAGGTGCTCAAATTGACATGGGTGTTATTTTTCTGTGTTTTGCGCAGTGATTCATACCATCTTGACAGGGGCCAATTGCTAGGTCGCAAAACAACGCAAATCCTGTAATTTGTTATGGAAGTGTTAGGAAACCTTTATGAAAATATACGTAACTTGTTTGACGAAATATACGACGCGAATTCTCCGTGGAAATTATTATCAGCGGTGACTCAGGAATGTCCTGTGAAAAATGTGCAGTAAATTTACCGGTATTGTGCAGTATTTTTCCGTATTGGAAGATCCTTATAGGAAGGTTGGGACAAAGCCCCAGAAGATGCGAATGACTCATGTCAAAGAGCAAGATAATATTTTTTTTTTATTGCCGCTTCTGCGTTGGATCACCCTGTCGAAGGCTCTGTAACAGCGGCCACTTTTAGACGGACAGGGTTACAATTGCTGGAAAGGTACGATATTTTCTTGTTCGGCTTATCCTACCCAAGTTATTACACCCTGAGTTGAGTATGTACGTAAAAACAGCAAATGCAAGTTAAGCCGAAGAAATGCAGAATTGAAAACCTATATATAATAATAATATTCTATATTGAATAAATATTCTTATATTTATCAGTGTTGCAATGGGCGGTAAAAAACAAACAAAACGTGGTAGATAGTTTTACCAGCGTCCAGGGAAGCTGCCGCTGACTGCACTTTATTATAGCGGTTCAGTTCTGTTTGTTATGTTTTTCGCGTAGCGTTAGTTGCTAGTATTACATTATGTAGCAGTTATTTACTATGTGAATGGCGGTTATAAGTTTTCTTCCGGCCTTGCTTCGGGTACCTTTTGATGATGAAAATCAGTTTAGTAATCATAAATCATAGGACTCGATTTTTATCGAGATTTTCTCAAATTTTTTAGTATTTTGGGATAGAAGTGAATTATTTTGAGTTGCCCATACCAGTTTGAAAATATAAATTTCGATATTACACTCTTTAATGACTTCTTTATACCGTTTCGGTCCGTACGGCCCAGTGGAGCATACTAAGGCCCTGTAGGTACGGGCTTTAGAATAGTCCTAACGTATTTCCTGCGTGTCGTAAGAGGCGACTAAAAGGAAGCAAAGAAGTGGTAGGTGGTTTTACTATTGTCCAGGGCGGATACCACTCGCTGCACTTTACCATAGCGGTTCGGTTCCCTTCGGGGTTTTTCCGTTTAGAGTACAGTCGATGGTACCACATGTTTTAGTAGCTCTCTGCTCTTAAGTGGCCGTTAGTTGGTTCCTTTCAGGCACTGCTTCCGACCTTGCTCAGAGTGAATTTCTATAAAAAAAAACTTGACAAAGCATATTAAGGCAAAAATGTAGGCAAACCCCTTTTAATCGAAATCGATTTGTCCTGCTATTCAAGTCCAAAAATCTCACGGTCTTGGTCTGAATGGGAAACATATCTCAGCGAATCAAAATAAACAACGGGTGATGTATTTGTTATTCTTAACGCAGGTGTTATCCGGTGAGGATAAAATATCAACGAAAACACATTTTGTTAAGTATGAGACGCTGATGAATCGCGCCGACAAGGCGCGTTTCATCTGCGTCTAATACTTGTCAAAATAAAATGCCTTTGTCTGCGCCTATAAGGAACCAACTATCGGACATTTAATAGCAAACTATTGCAAGATATAGTACCAGTGACCGCGCTCCAAGCAGTAAACATCACATACAGAGCTAAACCACCACGGTAAAGTGCAGTGATTGGTATCTGCCTTGGGTGATAGTAGAAAATCATCTACCACCACTTTGTTTTCTTTTAAGTCGCCTTTTACGACACGTAGGAAATGCGAAGTTCAATGTTGAATCTTTCGAACCAGACATGATTCAATTTGAAAAGATCATTAAAATCACATCATATCTGATCGAATCTGATTCAATTTTGTAAAACTAACGCAAATATAAAAAAATAGCCATTTTTTAGTACAATAGCAATTTATACTTTTTTGCCAACTTGCGTTTTTTATCCCGATCAACACTGTGATTTACTTGGCTACAATTTGACAATCATTACTGATTTCATACACAAATATTCTTACCTTGCAGAAGGTCTTCTTTTGTCGAGCAGCCCTGTAGATACGGGCTTTAGAACAGTTACAACGCATTTCTGCGTGTCGTAAGAGGTGACTGGAAGGAAGCATATATTTGGTATGTTGTTGTACCATCACCCAAGACATATACAAGTCATTGCACTTTATCATGGCGGTGCAGTTCCGTTTGGGAGGTTTTTCGTTTCGCGTGCAATTGCTGGTAGCTCTTTGCTATTGAGTCGCCGGTGGCTTGTTCCCTCTGGAGACTACTTCTGACCTTGCTCAGAGTGAATTTCAATAAAAGAAAAGGGGGAAACAAAGAAGTGTTAGATGGTTTTATCAACGCATAGGGCGTATACAACTCATTTCACTTTATTATAGTGGTTCAATTTCTCTGGCAAGTTTCTTGGCTTAGAGATAAGGCTAGGAAAAATCGAATCATTTGGAATTCGAATATGATAATCGGAGATTTTTTCGAATCGTATCGAATCGCTGCATGATTCAATAAAAATAACACTTATTGCATTTTTACCATTACTATCATTGTCTCCACTTCGTTATTAAGAAATTTACAGTTACGAATTACAAATATAAACTTAAACATACTTGAAAGCGATGTATTTTTCAATTACACTCCAGTTCAAGAGCGAAAATTTTTTTAACGACAAAATACAATCGATTTTGGTCAAGCACGATTCACCAGTGTCCCGTACTTAATGAAACACGTTTTCGTGGACATATTATCTTGACCGATTAGCTGCTTCGTTTCAGGCACTGTCTTGCTCAGATTAAATTTCAATAAAAATAAGTATATTACGCAGGTGGACTACACATCAATCGACCCGGTCCATCAGACAACATCAACAAAACTTAAGAATTGTACAATTTCCTGATGCACAATGTACTCAATTTTACCATTTTTGACAGTGTTTATATAAATACTCTAGCTTACTTAGCGTAGTAAACTAGCGAAACGACAACTTGGAACTCGAAGTACCGTTGAGGAATTTGCTATAAAAAGGGATATACTGTATTACCTCAGAAAGGAAATATCGTGCTTAACCATGCGTATAAAATCAACAAATGGCGTCACTCAGCACAACTACATATTGAGCTCAAAGGGTAAGTGGGCATGGAATTGTTTTGGTAGGGTAAAATAAAAAGATTTGTTCGTCCGTTGGTCTGTTTTAACATGAATCCAAATTTGCTTCAACTCATCTTAGTAAGTTCTCCAATGTAAACATTAATCACAATTGTTGCTGTTAGGATGGAATAGGATTGCGGGAGAGGAAAGCCGAGAATACAGCTTAGACCTATGGCGAACCACGGATACCAGTTCCAAATCGGGGTGAAAAAAACGGGGTATTTGAATGTGTGATATGTTTAACTCAAATCCCCTTCTCAAACCTGTTTTGTAACGAACCACTGTGTGACAAATCTTAGAGTAGAATGAGTTGTTCGTGCTGCATTTACAAGCAACTCTTTGCCTTCATGGGTTAGTTTCTTTTGTATGCTACTTTTGTCTTAAAATGAACTTCATTTCACAATATGTAATTGCACTGATACGAGGTTTCTCTTGCGTCTTATCGCCCCATCCCGTGTGGAACATATGGGGAACCGGTGAGGTTATCGAGCACAGTCCCAAGACTGTAGGTTACAGTGCCTCGTCCAGGGGCATCCCGCTTGTACTGCTGCTCATTGAAGCAGGGGCATACCGCCTGTTCTTCTCATTGAAGCGTTTTTCGTTCACCGATCTTGGCCATACTTTGGGGTTTGAACCCACATCATTCGTTAGGTCTTACGTCCGGCAGCCATTGTTATCACCGCCACCGCCCACGCATCACGTCCCTGTAAATAAGCATCATCTGAAAGGACTCAATTTCGGAATTTCGAAGCGCTCAAGTAATTTTTTAAATACTCGTATAAGTTATTTAAAACCTTTCCTTAGACAAACTCATTATATCAAAATAGGGTCGATGTCCATCAACCCCCTCTCAGTAGAAATTGTAATATAATATGATCAGTTAAGTTCTTAACAAAACATGGGGATTATGTATAAATCTGTTGCTTTTGGTTGTCGGAGAATTTTTCCCTCTATCAAACATGAACCATAGATGAACCGTACCTCTCCTGTACGGTTCTTCTATGGCTCATGCTTGACAAAGATTGATCTTTTGGTAGTTGATGGGTGTTCAAGCTAAAACTGGTCTCACCATGTGGTAAGCACGTGGGTGGCATTCTCTAGTAGAACCCTCCATACTGTACAATTCGGATCTGGATTTCGGCCATTTCAATATCTTTGATCGAGAAATAAATAATAAGCCTACCAGTTGAGAGTGTTCATACTAAAACTTGTCCGCGCCATGTGGGGACCACGTGGGCGACATTCACTTGCAAGCCGGAAATGCTGCATAACTGGGGTTCAACTTCTCCGACGCGTTTCACAAATAATTATATGTGATTTTGCAATAAATAAGAAATCAAATTGTTGAAAGGGTTCGATATAGAAGTGACAATTGTAACATCGTCACCACGTGGTTGATTGGCATGGGAAGAGCCCTAATGCCTCGTTCATTTATATATATTCAATCGTTTATGTTGCAATGTACGCTTGGAGTCAACATCATCGTAACATGCATTTCGCGATAAAAAATTCTTATATGTCCTTCACTGCGATTCATTCCAGGATTATGGCTGTTTTAAATTTATCGACATCTTTCGGAGAATCGAATTTTCTACCTTTATAATCTATTTTACGTGATTTTGGGTTTCCAAACTTGGATTTATAGTGAAATAGTAAATACTTGCCTTCAAAAAATTGCCCTTGCAGCGCGCATTATGACGTCATCATCTAAGGATGAGTTATTACTAGGGTTATCCAAGATTTTCGATTCGCTATTCACGAATTATAAATTATTCGATTCGATTTTTCCAGTGATTCAAAATCAACAAATTAAAAAAAGTATATTTTCAGAAAATAGAAATATATTTTGGTGTTTTGACAATCGGGAGAAAATCTTCTTGTTTATTTATTATATTGCTGCTGATTCGAATACTCAATTCTTAAAAATTATTCGATTCTGAATTCAACAGCTATTCCATTTTGGTCACCCCTAGGCATTACATAGCACAATTTATTTAGGTATAAAGGTAACTGATACTGTTTAGCGCTCTATTATGTTATTAAAACGTCAATTGCATTATCTACTTAAAAGGCTTCGACACCTCTGTCGAATCGAAAAGCAATACCCAATCAGAACTTTATTTTGTAAAACTTATGCCACAGATGGGTCACATCAGTGATCCATGCTTAACAAAATGTTTGTCATTCTTTGACTTTCTTCGATTGAATTGTAACATGTCTATATAACTACAATCGCCCATCTTTACATTTTAACAACCCATTTTAACAACTAAATAAAATCAATTTCGGTCAAAAAATGAAAATTCTATTTTATTAAGCGAGTTTTTGTACCTATGAGCGATTCTCGATTGATTCGAGTAAATTGTGCTTCGAATCTATTCGGATCACCGAATCGAATTGTCCAGCCCTATCAGTGACACATACTTAACAAGATGTCTTTCATTTGTTCACATTTTTTATGGCAGTACAACATACCCACCTCTATCTATATTCGCTCATATACATATATATATATATACTTTGTAAGCATGAGTTACTGATGGATTGCGCCGATCAGGAGCTGTCCATCGTTGGCTCATGCTTGACAAAATAAAAAATTCTAATCGGGTAAGCGGCTGGTACAAAAATTCCACGAGCGAAAGAACTAATAGGTTTTAGTAACAGGATATTTTAATCCAGTCAAAGCTTGTCCCGATTGTTTGACCTTGTAAATTGTCGTCTGACCTTCAAAAATATATATAGTAAATACCTTAATACAAAATCACGCGCCAATGACTATGATAATAAATAGGAATATTGAAAAGATTTAGTTGTAGATAGTTTTACTGTCGCCCAGGGCATATACTACTCACTGCACTTTTAATAATGTGATCTGTTTTAGGCTTACAGTGCAGTTGCTGGTACTACATCTTGTAGTAGCTCTTTGCTGTTAATGTAGCCGTTAGTAGGCACTGCTTGTTGCCTTGTCCAGAGTGAATTTTTAAAACAGCCCGGATCGGGAGCTCAGTTTCAGTCGGTCGGCTCATCCGGTTAGGCGCGATCGTTTGGTCCGAAAAGCCGATGGTTCGATGCTTGACCGTTTCCCCACCGAGCGTGCCGAATAAATACGGTAATTAATTCAAAATTCCATGACAGGAATAGTTTAATCTCTTGAGTTCTGTGCAAATGGATATCTTCTCATACTTAAAACCCGCATACAATGACTAGATTTCATTGCCTTGAAAAAGAAGTTTTAGCTGTTTATGACATATATCTCGAAAAGCTTTGAGGAAGCTGTGTGAAGAAATTTTGTATTCCTTTTTGCTGTCGATCATTTCAAATTCTTTAAATTGAAATTCGTTTTTATTACATAATGGAAAAATGCTCGATTTGCACTTATCGCAATTGCCCAAATCTATGAAGATATTCGTCCCTAACTATCGATTGAAAAACATTTCAAACATCCATACAAAACAGTTACCAACGAGTTAATCAAAACATTTACCGAGAGAGTAGTAGCTTCGTAGCGCGGGAAAGTAACAATAACGATTTTGAGGTAACAATGGAGCGGTAATATGACGTATGAATAGAAAATGATTGATGACGATATTTGAAAGAAAACAGATCCGATGATAAGTAAAATTGCGGGAATATTTGGTCGATTGTGCCGTAACAATACTACGATGAAAGCTATTTTCCGATGTTTTGTTCGGTTGTACAACACTGCAATAAAAAGCAGTAAAATCGACGTTCTTTGAAAGTAATTTTACTTTGCAGTATTGAAATGAAACTGCTAAAACGAACTTTTCGGTTAATTATGGGCCGTCAAGGTGCGGTCCATCAACAGACCATGATTGGCATAAAACTCCTCGAAATGATAGTTTTGAATGTTGGGGATATACAATTACTGTGAATGACCAGTAACGACTGCATCTTTTTCAAAGTCCACTCATAGATAACGTTTTGACAATTTGTACACAAACTAGGATATTATGAATTATAGTACGCCTTGTATTTGTTCTATATATAGACCGGATTTAGTAGATTAAAGTTGTGGGGTTCTGACAAGTATGTGCATTGATTGGAATTATGGTAAACTGCGAAAGAGGATTATTATTTTTATCGAAATTCACTTCTGTTCCTAAGAACGATTTACCATTGATTCGAATAAATTGTGCTTCAAATCGATTCGAATCACCGAATCGATTGACCCAGCTCTAGACACTGGAGGACCGATTCTCGTCGGCACGATCCATCGACTCAAGCTTAAAAAGAGGCCTGCGTGTTCGCAATATTTCTGATTAAGAGTCAAGCCAGTCTACGGGTGAATGAAGCAAAAATTTGTATTTGCAAGGCATGCCGACATAATACAGTGACTATTATAAAAATCGCATCTCAAACCAAAATCCCAGTTAATTTCATATGGATAATCCTTGTTACCATCTCAATCGCACGAAATCTCATATCATAGGTCCCAGGGTTAAGCCATCAAGAAATTCGTGGAGCACACTGTGAAAAAATGCGTTGAAATTTGTATTCTTTAACAGTAATTTTACCTAATGATATTAAAACGAAACAATAAATTTGGAGTTCCTAACCGTCGACGAGGCGCGTCCCATCAATAACCCATACTTGGCCTAAATCTCGTCGATAAGGTGTTTTGACAATGTAAAAATATACAATTACTGTAAATAAACGGTGGATTTACTGTATTTTTGTCACAGTGTACGAGGCCTTAGATGGGCCGCACCTCAGTGTTGCAATCCAAACTCGATAAAAGATTTATTTAGATTTTTCGATAAGTCTCAGAGGGTGGAGCCTTAATCTCAAAATTATCGTGGAACGATTTCGTGTGACGCAAATAGATCGCGTTTTAAATAATATTTTGCACAAACAATATGAAATTAGAAAATCCGCGTTGTGGATAATTTTTCACGTTCAGCATCGATACAACTAGAGCTGAGTGGTTCGATGAGTGATTCCCACTCGTGTGGTGTGCATTTGCTTGATTCACATTTTATGTACTTCCTTCTGTTTAGGGTTGACGAAACCGAATCATTTTTTATAGCCACTTCTTGGAGTGGATCACCCTGACCAAGTCCCTCTACTAGCGGATACCTATAGACGAACAGGGTTAGAATCGTTGGATAGTTATTATTGATTTCGAATCTGATACGAATATTTTTTTCGAATAGGATCAAATAAAAAAATACCATGTAAATAACAAATATCCCATTTGTACTATTACAACTTGTGTCTTTCGTGGAAATCAAGAATATTATAGTTTATATTGAATTTTCAATTCACACTCAAA